>BLKR01006181.1:0-62939 GCA_011170035.1 Teleogryllus occipitalis
TTTCGTGGTCTTCATCAGGGCTGTACTGCCCCGGGAGGACGTCTTCGTCCCCGCAGCGCAGGAGAAACGCAAGGTGGCAGAGATTGCGACTCCCTTTGTCACGTAGTTTTCCAAATTCTTTACAAGTTTTGTATGTATCCTCCCCGTAGAGGCATGTTAGATGATATCGTAGGCTTCCGCGGCCAGAGTCATGATCTGGGCTGTCCGGATGACGCCGGGTCGAAGGCTGGGGTGCCGACGTTTCGACCATCTTTTCGTGGTCTTCATCAGGGCTGTACTGCCCCGGGAGGACGTCTTCGTCCCCGCAGCGCAGGAGAAACGCAAGGTGGCAGAGATTGCGACTCCCTTTGTCACGTAGTTTTCCAAATTCTTTACAAGTTTTGTATGTATCCTCCCCGTAGAGGCATGTTAGATGATATCGTAGGCTTCCGCGGCCAGAGTCATGATCTGGGCTATCCGGGTGACGCCGCGTCGAAGGCTGGGGTGCCGACGTTTCGACCATCTTTTCGTGGTCTTCATCAGGGCTGTACTGCCCCGGGAGGACGTCTTCGTCCCCGCAGCGCAGGAGAAACGCAAGGTGGCAGAGATTGCGACTCCCTTTGTCACGTAGTTTTCCAAATTCTTCACAAGTTTTGTATGTATCCTCCCCGTAGAGGCATGTTAGATGATATCGTAGGCTTCCGCGGCCAGAGTCATGATCTGGGCTGTCCGGGTGACGCCGCGTCGAAGGCTGGGGTGCCGACGTTTCGACCATCTTTTCGTGGTCTTCATCAGGGCTGTACTGCCCCGGGAGGACGTCTTCGTCCCCGCAGCGCAGGAGAAACGCAAGGTGGCAGAGATTGCGACTCCCTTTGTCACGTAGTTTTCCAAATTCTTCACAAGGTTTGTATGTATCCTCCCCGTAGAGAGCCATGTTAGGCAAATATCGTAGGCTTCCGCGGCCAGAGTCATGATCTGGGCTGTCCAGGTGACACAAACGTCGAAGACTAGAGGTGCCGACGTTTCGACTATCTTTTCGTGGTCTTCCTCAGGGCTGTACTGCCCCGGGGGGACGTCTTCGTCCCCACAGCGCAGGAGAAACGCAAGGTGGCAGAGATTGCGACTCCCTTTGTCACGTAGTTTTCCAAATTCTTTACAAGTTTTGTATGTATCCTCCCCGTAGAGGCATGTTAGATGATATCGTAGGCTTCCGCGGCCAGAGTCATGATCTGGGCTATCCGGGTGACGCCGCGTCGAAGGCTGGGGTGCCGACGTTTCGACCATCTTTTCGTGGTCTTCATCAGGGCTGTACTGCCCCGGGAGGACGTCTTCGTCCCCGCAGCGCAGGAGAAACGCAAGGTGGCAGAGATTGCGACTCCCTTTGTCACGTAGTTTTCCAAATTCTTTACAAGTTTTGTATGTATCCTCCCCGTAGAGGCATGTTAGATGATATCGTAGGCTTCCGCGGCCAGAGTCATGATCTGGGCTGTCCGGGTGACGCCGCGTCGAAGGCTGGGGTGCCGACGTTTCGACCATCTTTTCGTGGTCTTCATCAGGGCTGTACTGCCCCGGGAGGACGTCTTCGTCCCCGCAGCGCAGGAGAAACGCAAGGTGGCAGAGATTGCGACTCCGTTTATTACGTAGTTTCCCAAATTCTTCACAAGTTTTGTATGTATCCTCCCGTGAGGCATGTTCAGATGATATCCTTAGGCTTCCGCGGCCAGAGTCATGATCTGGGCTGTCCGGATGACGCCGGGTCGAAGGCTGGGGTGCCGACGTTTCGACCATCTTTTCGTGGTCTTCATCAGGGCTGTACTGCCCCGGGAGGACGTCTTCGTCCCCGCAGCGCAGGAGAAACGCAAGGTGGCAGAGATTGCGACTCCCTTTGTCACGTAGTTTTCCAAATTCTTCACAAGTTTTGTATGTATCCTCCCCGTAGAGGCATGTTAGATGATATCGTAGGCTTCCGCGGCCAGAGTCATGATCTGGGCTGTCCGGGTGACGCCGCGTCGAAGGCTGGGGTGCCGACGTTTCGACCATCTTTTCGTGGTCTTCATCAGGGCTGTACTGCCCCGGGAGGACGTCTTCGTCCCCGCAGCGCAGGAGAAACGCAAGGTGGCAGAGATTGCGACTCCCTTTGTCACGTAGTTTTCCAAATTCTTTACAAGTTTTGTATGTATCCTCCCCGTAGAGGCATGTTAGATGATATCGTAGGCTTCCGCGGCCAGAGTCATGATCTGGGCTGTCCGGGTGACACCGCGTCGAAGGCTAGCTGAAGAGGACCGCGATATGTCGGTCGAAACGTCGGCACCCCAGCCTTCGACGCGGCGTCACCCGGACAGCCCAGATCATGACTGGCCGCAGAAGCCTACGATATCATGGAGGTAGTTGTTCAAAGTGCTAATATACATTCATCACTTCTGCAATATATGTGACTGAGTATATTTGTTCAGTCACATTCCATTGGCAGGTAAGATTTATTGGTGTACATGTTGGCTAATGTTACTGAAATGTTAAGTACTATTATCTACATAACATTAAGTAATAGATCGATGTTTTTCGCTCTGTAATTATTACACACAGTGCATTTCCATGTACATTCCAAATAATTATTTAAAATATTCACAGGGAGAGTGTTGTTCAAATTTCTGATGTACACTCATCGCTTGTGCCATATTTGTGATTATATTTACTTAGTATTTGCCACATTCCATTGGCAGGTTTAAACGTTCACTTAATCTTCGGAAATTGGAAGACCTGCCAATTTCGCGAGGGACATTACGTTATAAATCAAGTGACCGATCAGAATGTAGCTAGATTGGTAAGTAACAGACAAGGAGTAGGACACTATAGCTTCTACAACCTGAGACCATGTCTAACAATAGAGGGGGGGCCTCAAGATTAGGCCGCACGAGTTTATTGATTTTTTTTTTAGCAGAAAAAAACTGAAAAAGGGGAGGAGGGGGTGATGAAACGCACCGCGTTTCTGAACATAGACGCGGGTGCCAACATGGTTTAAACAGCGCGGTGGTGACGGCCGTTCCGGGCGGACTCGGCCGAGCAGGAGTGCGTCCCGCGCAGGCGAGACGGAGCGAACGCGAAGCACGAGACTTCGACGGCTGGGGAAGAGTATCGTGGGAACGGACAGGCAGTCGGAAGAGCGAGTCGGAGAGGATGAGTGACGGGCGGCAGTGCGGAAAGCTAGCGATGGCGGCGATGCACATTAGTTCAGAGGAATCCGATTACATCGAGCAGAAATCGAGACGTAGGACAATGAAAGACAGTGCGAACTATTAATTAATTTCGAGTGAAGTGATGAACAGTAAAGATTAAACGGAATATTGTGGCGTGGGGCGAGGAAAGAGATGAGTGTATGGACACGTGTGTGGCAAAGGCAGCATGAGTGAAACGAACGTAGCGAGACAGCGTCGGTGGGCTTAATAAACGAATTTGGAAGAGTTGGAAATCATGACGGTTGCTGATCTGGCGGCGAGTGGACATCGCCGTGCCCGGCAAAGCACGACTGCGGCGTGGGATTTGCACCGGCGGCCGGATATTTAACGATTTTCCTAAGGATGAGCCAAAGTGACAGCTAGTGCTGGCAACATAACTGAAGGTTTTGTGGTCGTTGTGCCCTCGAGCACATTAGACTCCTTTCCTGAATTCGTTCGTTTGCAGTTGGCTAACTTGTAAATGGCTTCGACGCTTCCTTTTGTGATGTCCTCGTCCGACGAAAATATAGTTCCCTTTGAGAAATAATTGAAATTAGGAAGTGCAGTGTTATGTGCTCTTCTGTAAAAATTCTTTTTTTCTATTTACATTACATTGAATTTACTTTTTGTGTGATAAATATATTTATTTTAAAACCGATATGTGTACTGGTTAACGTGTTTCCGTCTATTGTGCTGTTGTGTGGCGAGCTGTGATTGAGAGATTTCTATTTACATTCGTGGCAGTTTTATTTTACTGATTGTGAGAGCACGTTAAGGGATTTTTCACATACGTAATTTAATTTAAATATTTCTCGGACTCCCGTACGTGCATATACCTCAGCGAAACTCATATTTCTGCATAGGAATGTTTTCACAGGAGCCATAACCTAACACTTTACGAAGAGGCGTGGCTGAACAGCTGTCGCGGCGGAGGGATACTTCTCTGAATTACATGTGACGTTCACTTGTTACGCGAACTGTCACTTTGGCTCATCCTTAGGAAAATCTTTCTATAGAAGTGGCGGGGGCAAGCGCCATGGCCACGTGGCGGGCGACACAGCCCCGACTCGTCATATCGTGCTGGCGCATTCGGAGTTGGTGAGCTCGAAGGAATTTCATACGAAGCAAAATCAGTAAGACTGTTACTAGAAGGGACTTATTATTAGGCGGCAAAAGAATTAAGTGAGTTGGGAAAGGGAGTAGACGATTGTGTGAGGGGGTATTAGATCAGGGGATCTGCCATGTAATGATAAATAATATAATTTGATGCGGAGAACAAAAAGGGTATTTTGGAAGGGCACGTATTGTCTGTAAATAGAATGAATAAGTATTAAAATAACGAGGTATCAGTGCATGCAAAGGGAGAAGTATCCCCATTTACAGTATGAGGTGTAAAGTAAGACAGAAAAAAGTGTTCATTAGCAATAGTTACGTAGTTAATAAGAAAATTGTTCATGCTTGTCAGTATCATGAGAAATTCATTAATGCTAAACTATTATTAACAAAACATTCTAAACATTTAATGAAACGATGTTTATGTAAAATCCATTATCTTTTCTGGGAATAAAGCATTCTGTGCTTTACATTAAAAAGTAACTGTTTCAATGTTTGTGTATGCACCCAGAGTCCATTCGCAAGAAAGAATACCTGTTCCCTCATACAAATTTACTGTAGAGCAGGACCGAATCGCCGGTCCGTCACTATATATATATATATATATATATATATATATATATATATATATATATATATATATATATATATATAGAGTTATTTAAGGTCGCATCAATAGCTAGATCCTTAGCGACCACAATTGGCATTAACATTATGGTAACTATGAGGGTGAAACTAAATGGTGATGATAAGGGGTGAAAGGACGAACACAAATACAACCATGCCCAAGGCGGGACTCGAACCCGCGACCCTTCGGTCCGAGATCACTATCACAATACTGCCTTCGCGATCTCGGCCTCCGGGCCAACAGAGTATAATTTTATGAGACCAGAAATGTAAAGATGGAGACGTATGCCGATGCAATGTGCTTTACACATACGTATGACATATTGACTACCCCTCAAGCGACACTGTTTTATTCACTTATCATCAGTCTAGTTCATCAGTCCCCCACGTCCAATCAGACATCACCATGCGTACACACATGTTTACCTTCTTATTCGTTAATATTGTACCAAAATTATTCTGACGTATTTGTAATATTCTTATTAAAACTCAACAAATATAATTATTAATATGTATTAATATTATCGGAACCTAATTATTTCATATATTTATAGTAAATCGTAACAGCACACAATAGTGAAGCATACAGTTCCTATCAATTAATTCATTTCGTACGACACGAACTGATTTACTAGTAAAAATGCATTGCAAACATTCTTGGCACCCTCTGCGTAAATTTGGTCTTTTCATCCTCGAAGAGGATAAACAAAACATATCCCTCGCTTTTGAATGCTTTCATCCTACGCCGGCGCTTGCTCTCGAAAACATTTGGAAAGTAAATCTGCACAATGCGTATTATATCCACTCTTTGTATATTCGGCGTTTGTGAAATATTTCTCGCAACAATAACTTAAAAATCAGCAAAACATATGTTGGATAGACCATTTCACCTTAACTTTCCGCGAATTATAAACATCGGTAAAATTTTCCTCGAAGTTTGTTGAAACGACACAATCGTCTCTTCTTGACATCACGAAAAGGGTGAAAACCAACACACTGCAAAATACAGCTGTTTGAATGCAGGGTTAGGTGGCGCAAAGGTTTTTGTTGTTGTCAATAATTTCTCCGTACTACAAAAAAATTCAGTTTGCAGGAAATGGCAGGATATAAAATGAATTACTTTCTTTCGGGAAGGTAAATCACGTGCAAGCCAATGATCGATTTTTGTAAATGAATTTCTGGTAATTTGAAAATTGGTTGTGTAACTTGGGCGCGACGTGAGCGGTTACTATTTCACTTTATCGGCTACCGAAAGGAAAGTGTTAGTTCATATTTTTAGCACATTGGTCTCAGCATATTTTTTTCGATGTCAGCGGTGTTTTACTTAATCGCCATAAATCGCTTAAACATTTTAAATTCATATTCCCTTAAACGTGCTTACATCATATACGCTTACACGTGTGTAAATTTTAAACAGAACAAATGATTGAAATGTCTAGAGCACTATGGATTCACATAATACGTTGTTATGGTCATTAACACGTAGTGGGAAACTCGAATAAAGAAGACCGGCTGAAATGGCTGGCAGAGAATTTACGTTATTTCTGCAGTGACGCCGAGCGGAAGGCAGTGCATCAACTGATGTCACTGCAGCGCCTCTAACCGGGAGGTCGTAGGTTCGAGTCCTGACGGCGGCAGGACTTTCGACACTATCTCTTCAGTTAGGTCGAATTCAGTCGCTGTCTGGAGGAGAATTCTAGCGGCCGGCTGCTCTGATCGGTAGTTTTCCGTGGTTTCTCCGATCAACCCCAGGCGAATGCCGGAGCAGTACCCTACCAAACGGGTCACGGACCGCGCGCGATCTGTCCTTCCTCTTCCTTGTCCTATCCTCTTCCCTTACACACACACTTACACTATCATGCACTACACTACCACATATTCCGGGAGACTGGTCGGGAGCTTAGAGCTTGTCCCGGCTGGGGCGGTGCCCCGCTGGTGGGAGAGTCCTGGTTAGGGGGTAACCCCACTAGCCGACGGTAGGTCGGCGCCGGATCTCGCCATCCAGCGGGGGAAGATCACCGCCATCTCCCGAGAAAAAACATGCACTACACTAACGGGACTAATGACCATAGCAGTTGATGCGCCCGGAAACATGAATAAATCAATCAACCGAGCGGAAGGTCCTGAGTTCTGACAGTAGCTAATTTTTGTCACAAGCTTCATTGCTAGGTCAAATTTAACCGCCGAGGAAAAATCTACCTACTGCCTATTCTGATCGGTTAACCGTTTTCCTCTGTTTCTACTATCAATACCAAGCGAAGAATCGTACCAAACGGACCATGAACCTCGCGCAATATTTCCTTTCCCATTCTTGTCCCTCCTCTCCCCTTTCCCAACACGTTCACACTTACATGCACTACATTATCTCATGAGACAGCAGGCCAGCAGGAACCTCCATGCTTGTTTCGGCTGCCGCGGTACCCGGAGATAGCTGGGAGAGGAAACCCTCGCACCACATCTCGCGTTCCAGTGAGAAATGAACAGCGCCACTTCCGGTTGTTTTTTGTGCTCTACACTTACGGGACTAATGAGTATACTAGTACTGACGCGCCCGATAACACTAACTAATAACACAGTACTAGCTCGACTCTTGCAATTACATCGCACATAGGATGAGCTGTAGAAAAGTTTTAATATAAATTATTCTACTTATGAACTACACGGAAAACTGAGCACCCAAAAATGTAATTTCGTGTCATTTAATACGTTTTCCCTAAACTTATTAATGAGGGATATTTAAAAATTCTGAAACATTACAATCTCCAATCTTTGTGAACACAGGTTTGTATGTTTATATAAATATTTTCATTTTATACATTCATATAAATTAATATTCATATGTATTTTAAATAAAATATTATATTTTATATGAAAATTCAAATATTGAAATATTTTGTATTTATCAAGATTTGTACATATATGTTCTAATGAACTGTAACAGAATTCCCTGATGTTCACTTCAATTTGAAAATAGAAAGTATTACATTTAATTAAAATTACTTCAGAGACATATTTGTGGGACGATTGCTGGACGTTGTGTTTATTACACACGCAAATATTTACGTTTAAAACAAACTTCAACTGTTCAACTTGTTCTGTACCTCTGATACGCTTGCGCTAGAAAATGAAATGTCAACTGCTTCGAAAGAACGAATGCAACTCGCAAAACAAATCAATCTAAACTACGATTGTATTTGTAGTTTCACATCCTGTCATCACAATCTCTTCATTTTAATATTCTATTAAAATTTAGTGTTTTACTAAAACCAGTTAATAAGAGTCAACACTTCTGTGTCAACTAACTTTCATTTAAAGAAAAAATCATGAAAAGTGGTTCTGTAGAAAACTCAAATTTCTTTCTAAACTCCGATTGATCATTCTTCCAGAGGGATCTCAGACGTAAAAGATGCTTCAGTTGTCTTGCTGTCGATTATTCGTAAACTAGACAGTTTCTCTACTGCTTTCAATGCCAGTTGTTCTTCAGGGAGAACGGAAATTGGAGGCGTGACGTGATTAATATAATTTTAGCAGAATTCCTTAACATGAGCGTTTTAGTGATGAAGCCCCTCCGTGAAAATATGTTTTAGTGGAAAAGAGAATTTCGATAATTTAAATGATCACGTGAGTGTTGTTATATTACAATGTATATTGATCATATACGTTGTAGCAACTGATGGTCATATTGATCTAGATAATAAACAAAAAATGGATTACTTTTTTAAATTTATTTACTTCCTGTTCGGCAGTTTTTCCTTTCAAGGGTTTGTACATTTTTATTATTTTTTTTAATACATAACATTTGGGTATACAACCTCTCACTCTTGTACCTAACTTCAAGCTAATTTACAGGATTTAACAGGATCACATCCAATACATATTTTGCAATATATTATACATTCTTAAATCTAGATACTCTCTATACATACATTCAGAAATTATCATAATATTGGGATGAATATGTACATATTTGGCATACATTATTACTGGGTGCAGAAGCTCAGTGCATGAACTGATGCCACTGCTGTGCCTCTGACCGGGAGGTCCTAGGTTCGAGTCCCTGACGACGGCAGGATTTTCGACATTAGCTTTTTAGCTAGGTCGAATTCAGTCGCTCTCAGGAGGAGATTTCTAGCGGCCGACTGCTCTGATCGGTAGTTTTCCGTGGTTTCTCAGATCAACACTAAGCGAATGCAGGAACAGTACCCTACCAAACGGGCCACGGACCGCGCGCGATCTTTCCTTCCTCTTCCTTGTCCTGACCTATCCTCTCCCCTTACACACACACTTACACTAACATGCACTACACTACCACATATTCCGGAAGACCGGTCGGGAGCTTAGAGCTTGTCCCGGCTGGGGCGGTGCCCCGCTGGTGGGAGAGTCCTGGTTAGGGGGAACCCCACTAGCCGACGTTAGGTCGGCGCCGAATTTCGCCATCACCGTCATCTCCCGAGAAAAAACATGCCCTACACGTACGGGACTAATGACCGTTTGACGCGCCCGGAAACACGAAAAAAATCAGTAAATCAATCAACATACATTATTAAAATAATTTTTATGGGGGTTTTAAAATCTTTGGATATCGTGAGCGTATTCTTTTGGGATTGTTTAATACTTTACCCATTGTCAATTTTATACTTACAAGGAGAGGATGGAAGAAGTGTAAAAAAATTGTCACAGTTTTTTATTATATGTTCATTTAGGGGTTCTAATTGAAGTTACCTTTGAATATGTATATTCGAGATTAACCAAGGAGCCTTTGCACATTTTCGTAACAATTTGTTCTGTATTATCTGAAGTTTTTCAATGTTGGTTTGGTTAGCTATGTTATTCCACACTAGAGCCGGGCAAAACGCATTCTAGTTTTATCGATGGGTCTCGCTGGCTTTGCTTCCGCAGTCTCGGAGGTCGCGCGCGCGCTCCTTATCTGCCTGTTGAAATCTATACGTTGGTCTCCCTCAAGAATCGGAATTGTGAGAACCGCCCCATTCTCAGCTACTGTCACTAGCATCGGCAGTCTCGGCGGCTCGGCCGCTCAGCTCAACTACGGGATTTAAAGTCGCCGCGCGTTGTCATCGCAAAACTCATTCAGTTAATTGTGATTGATTAATTGCAATCGCAAGAAATACAATTTCAATTAATATATTAATATGTTGAAAAGTAACAATCAATCGATTAAGGTAAAACGAAATAATTTTAGAGAGACAAAACAAAACAATATAATTTTTGAAATAATGAAAAGCAAAAAAGTGGGTGAAAAGTAATTTAAAATCAACTTTTGCGCTATGTCAATGAAAGAGAATAAAACTAAAAAACTAAAATAATTTTCATCAATTTTTTACACTGTTAATTATCACACAATATTGAAAGGTAATTGGAATCTCTAATAATGTAAATGGACCTGCAGTTTATTTTGCAAGTAAGCAAAGAAAATACTAAACAAGGCAAAACGTTTTCAATCCAAAATTACATATGAAAGCATAAATATGCGTTAAGAAAAAAAATGTATTTCATACCTTTTGGAAAGCCACTTAAATTTCTTACAAATGCGAATATAAGGCACATTTATTAAACACAATTAACATTTGGTATCAATTGCATCATTATGAAATTAGTACTTAAAACTAAACTTAAAATTACTTAAAATTAAAGTATATATTAGACAAAATTGAGAGGGGTACTGTTTCCTCCCGTGTGAAAACGTCTATTCGTTACTGGTCACAATTTATTGCGGAGTTGATGAGCGCCGCCATGGCTTCCGAATTGGTCGACGAAATCTGTCGCCAAATAATGGCGCCCACTGCAAATCAGCCTATTCAACTCCTTGCCCTATCGCCACACAAGGGTAGAGTTTTCAATAATTCATTATCATATACTACAGATGTTAATCACAATATAAAATTAGGAGAAATTGATTAATTTTTAACATTGTTGGGCAATAGAAAAATGTGCAGTATTGTAATTTAGTATAGGCCTAGAGATGACAAAAATAAATGTTTTAATCGTCATTAATTCCAACACTGGCAGACGAAAGAGACTAATAATTCTTGCAATAAGCAGAGCCTGCCTTCTATTTCCCTTACCTACCTGGAAGAACATCGGGACGGGGAGATGTCGGGGTTATCGACTTGCCCCCTGAGACGCGAGTGTGGTTTGCATTGCGAGTCTGAGCCCAGCGCTCACCCATACCTCACCGGTCACCTACGACCCACAGCTTCTTTTCTTTGTGTCAGCAATTGAGAGGAAATGGTATCTAAAGATACAGAATGTCAAATTCAAAAACAAATGTCATCCTCGGTCTAGAACCAGACCAAAAATAGAGGTTGGGTGCCGAACGGCTGGGATTAGTGAAAGAGAAAATGATTTAAACATAAATTTTTATGCAAGACTAGAAGAAAATAGAAATAAATTTTAAGAAAAAATACTTAGAAAAATGCCTTAAAATACATTTACGTGAAAATAGGGAAAATAAATATTTGTCGGAATTTTTATTTTTTCATTGTTTTTGTATGTATGCCAAAAGCCTAAGGGTGTCTACAAAAACTATAGGTATCGCTGGCAAATAGAAAAAAAACATTGCGAGAGATCTGGTGACGCCTCCAGTATTCATTCGACGCGGTCGGCGCACTCCGATAACAGACCAAGTTTCGGCGTCGTTCGTTCTCGATAATGGCAGTGTCGGAACCGGGATTATCGGAACCAGCAGTATCGGCGCGCCTGGTCTAGCCGCCGAGAGCGAACAGAACTGAGGGCGATTTTATCCGACTCTATTCCAGACCGGACAGGCATTTGTGAGTGATGCTTTAATAATAGATTTAAATATTAAAATAGCACATTCCAAATTTAAGGCTGAGCGTAAGTTAATTAATGGGTATAGTTTTGATATTTTGGCGTATGTTGCATTGGTTATTACTTCAATGCTTTTTCCTAGTTAACCTGCTATCAATGTGGACCCCAAGATATTTCACTGGTGTATCGGATGGAAGCCATGTGGTAGTAGTGTTATTTAACCCTAGTGAGCGAGGTAACTTTCGTTTACAAAGAGTAAAAAGTTTGGCCTGGGTTTTGGATGTGTTTATTTTTATTTTCCACTGTTGAGCCCACTTTAGAAAGCATGAGATATCCGCCTCGATGTTATCTTTTGCTATTTTTATATTTGCATGAGTTGTATATATTGAAGTATCGTCTGCGAATAGCGCAAGATTTGAGCGTCCTAGTATGGGAATGTCTGAAAAATAAACATTGAAGAGGAGCTGGGATAGTGCAGAACCTTGAGATACCTCTGCTCTTATTGTTCTAGTTTGTGGAAGTGCTCTGTTTACTTTAACTCTATACGTTCAGTCTGCAATAAAACTACTCATAATATCCTGTAAATAGAAAGGTACTCCCAGATGTTTGAGTTTGAAAAGTAATCCAGTATGCCAAACTTTATCGTAAGCTTTTTCTACGTCTAAAAACAATCATATTGGATGCTGTTTGTAATGGAAACCGTTTGCAATTTGTTCTACCAGGCGGATGAGCTGATGAGTTGTGCAATACTTTTGCCTTAATCCGAACTGCTCATCTGTCAATGCTCTTATTTCTATGAGATATTTGGTAAGTCTTTTTTTCTCGGTGGCTCGCTCGTGGCACATAGCGAAGACGCTAGCCTTTCACCACTGAGGCCCTGGTTCGATTCCCGTCGAATCTCATGTGAAATTTGTTCCAACAAACCGAGTTTGGCCGCTTCACAAGGGCTAGTCCAACCCCTGCGAAGTGTTCTACCTCTACCCTTCTCCTAAGTCCTTCCCAATTCTGGCCGCTGGGTAATGACGCAAGGGCGCGTGAAGTAAGAGACGCGTACGCGGAGATGCTACCTGGCGGTCCTCTTTGACAACTGACTAGAAGAGACGAGACATAAAAATACAGCGTCCTCTGGAATAGAGGTGTAGATAATGGAGGATTACTCCGCGCTCAACGCTCGACCAGGAGCGAAGAGACGCGTTGAGTCAATAAGTTGAATTAAGGGCGCAACGAATTAGGGGGAAAAACTCCAAACGAGCCTCTTGGTAGTTATTTAAATACTCTGTTATGGCATGGAAACTTTCTAATTTTGGGGTTATTTATAATTGTGGTTTTTACGTGGGGGCTAATAAATTTTATTGGGGTGGGTACTCTGTAGTACGTGTCTCTCATATACTCTTCAATTTCTTTCTTATGCTTAACATGGATCATTGGGTTGGGGGTAAAAGTTTTTTCAAAATTTTCGGCAATGTAATCAGACTTTTCTTGGTCCATATGATATCATGGGTAAGAGCCCAAAATTTATTGTTTATTTATCCTCGAAAATAGATTTTATTACATGGGAGCGGTTTTTTTAAATTAATTCAAAATTCAAGTAGTGTATGACTTAGTGTAGGGATCACAAAATTTTGAAAACGTGCACAGAATTCACTTCTCCCCATAGCACGTTATATACAGTTTTAACTGTTTTTGACGTAAAATAAATAAATAAATAAATAAATAAATAAATAAATAAATAAATAAATAAATAAATATGTACGTAATTTCCTGTTTGGGTGTTTAGAGGAAGAATATTGGTTTGTTCCCCCTTTATACTTTTTTTGTTGTCCACAGCCATTTTGAATTACGATGTATTTGGGATAGATAAGTTTGAAAGATAGAATATCTTACATTATCTAATTCAATTTTGATTATCCTCCCTGTTTTTTTTATTTCTCTTTTGTAAATATGATTTCTATTTATTTGCCTTTCTCTTCTCAGTTTTCGTTTTTCAAGTATCAGATTCAATAGTCGTTTAGGCAAATTCCTACATGATTAGTATGCTGGAAGAGATGGTATAATACTTTCATCCAAGTTTTTATGAATTGTATTGTTTACTCTGGTTATCTCTAATTCAAGTTGAGTATCATTTTTAATTGAATTTGGAAATTCAAGGTTTTGGAACATTACATCGCGAAATTTGTTCCAGTTGATGTTTTTGTTTATCGTTTTATTTGTGTTGTCTTTTATTGGAATTTTTCCTTGGAAGGAGCAAATAACTTTATTATGACCCGAATCTAGATCCGGAACAACCATTTGATAAATTGGGAAGTTGATTCCTTGAGAGATTATTATACCTAAGATATCTGAAATGATTCTATTGTTGTAAGGGTAGTGAGTTGGTTCACTGGGTGCTTGGATATCTAAATTCTTGTCAGTTATTAGCTGCAACAGCTTTCTACCATGTGTTGAGGTTGAATTGAAAAAATTGTTTGCCGTCAAACAATTTTTCTCAATCACTGCCACACAAAAAAGGATTCTAGCTACATCACGTGATATAGGATTTATTTAGATGCTAGTTTAGTTTAGAAACTGGATTTATTCACTTTTTCGTTACCAAGACCCTGTAATAAGTTTTTCCGCCGAAAATTCACCGTTTTTTCGCGTAAGATTACATAACTTTCTCTCTACTTCGTAGCGAGAAAGTAAAACCTGACAACTTGCTTCTTCATGGCGAAGTATGACCTCACTACATTGGCGCCTCAAAATACAGCAGCTAAGAAGGCAAGTGCACGGAATGAGAACACATTTCGTATTCTAGGGACGTCTTGTGAAGTGATTTCCAGAGTTAGAGGAAATTAAAGGAGAGCATGCAATGCTTCACCGATCCCACAGGGAAGTTCCAAATAGAACGCGAGAATGGTTATATTAAATTGTACAAATAAGATATAAAGGATTTCCCCATCGAAAATAATTAATCATTACTTAGAAAAATAGGTCTTGAAGTTTATTTCACTTAAATACAGTAATCTTATTATGATCAGTGACTTTTGTTTCCATTTATTCCAATATAATTTCAGTCAGATACCATAAAATTTAATTAAGAAATCACCTGAATCATCGTTTACATTAAAGATCAGACTTTTGATATGAGGGAATAATTTTTCTGCAATTGAGACATACTTTTTGAAGTCTCATTTGAACAGAGTAACGCTTTCTCCAGCGCGCTATTGCCCACTTGTTGATACACGAGTTTAAAGTCGTAATACGAAATGTTTATTCGCGAAAGCTCAGTTATAGATAATCATAATAGAAAAAATCTCTTTACATAATTCTCAGCCGATAAAATAAGACATCTTTCTCATAGCAAAGATTGTCACCTTCCATTGTAACTCGTTCAAAAATCTCAACGGATCGTGTTCCATATTTACCAATTGTCTTTTCAATGATTCTGCTTAATAACTGATCAGAAAGAAATTGTAATTAATATTTTAGAAACCTTTGTTTAAACCCTTTCATCAGTTAAATGGACAAACACTTCTCCGATGATCTCTCTATATTCACAAAATATTACTATTTGCCAATAAGACATTAGCTGCCTACAGTAATTGGTCTAACACACCATTTGCGTTGGGTTTCTCTTCACAGTAATGTGAAATTCTCAGTTATGAAACTTCCTGGTGCTGGTTTCTTTAAGAAAGGAGGCTCTAAGGAAGCTACTCCATTAAGATAAAACGTAGAGTGTCTCTATTTCTTAACATTTAATATAACATTAAATTTATACATGTTGAAAATTGCAAATTGTTAATTTTTTGTTGAATTATTCCCCATTTAAAGTTGCGATCACATTTATCAACATATTGGCAAACGTTTTCTACATAAAAGTAATTTTGGGGTTATCGTCATCTTCAAAACTAGATTTCCTTTCCCTTTGATATTTTCATTACATGTATTTTTTCTACAATACCTTACATTTTAAAAACAAAATACATCAGTAAATGATGCATACCCATCTGTTTAATTACACAATTTTTTTGCTAAATAAAATGTGCCTAGTCGTTCATCAACTAGACTACATACTGAAACTTTTTTTTAAATTTAAGTAGTATATGACTTAGTGTAGGGATCACAGAATTTTGAAAATGTGCACACAATTCATTTTTCCCCATAGCACGTCATACGCAGTTTGAACTGTTTTTTGACGTTAAATAAATAAATAAATAAACTTTAGACATTTTGTCAAGCCCTGCACGCAGCTTGTTTTGTGTAATTTTCAGCTTTGTTTGACGCCAATGTGACCTTTAATATATTCATATGGCCGTCATTCGCTTCTCACTATCAAAATGGAACAAACCGATTCACTGGCCCAAACGATTCATTACTCCACTGCCATAATTATTTATGTTTGCCAAATGATTCATAATCTCCTAATTCATTTCCAATAATTATTAGCGCTGTCAAAATAACACCGATGTAAGCGTCACTACTAATAGTTGAGAGAATTCCAGGCAAAACACCTGCTTAATTTGAACAGAAATTGAATTAAAAATAAAATATCAAGCGAAAAAATTTTAATTGGGATTTGACATTTCACGAACACATAAAACGTATTATTTTTTACTTTGCAGCTCCCTAATACTCGCCTATTAAAGGATGTAGCCGAATAAGGTGGTGGAAAGTATCCCCAAACAAAATCGTTAATCGCGGTGCTCATATGAAAGAGAATACAAAATTATGTAGATTCGCAGATCAGCCGCCTAGGGCAATCTGTTGTTACAAGAAACGTGCTTTGCGTGTTTTGTTTTTTTCTCAGCATCTATTGCGTGTATCATGCTGAAAAAAATTGCAGAGAAGGGGGAAACATAGTTAAATTTGAAGATATTTTGTCAACGAATTTTGAAGCCAAATTCATGTAGAAAAAAATTGAAATTAATTTTCGACGTGATAACGTTAAAGTACTGTCTCAATTTTTTCCCTAAAATGTGTCATATAACATTCTACAACATATTTTTTTCAGAGTTTTAAACAATGTGGATGGTAGTAAAAAAATAATTTAAATCAATTTTTTCAGTTTAAACATTTGAAATTCGCACAAAAATGAGAATGGAAAAACTTGTTTCACCAATGTTTAAACAGTTTATATGAAAATTATTCAAAAGTCTTGCTTACCCAGATGATTTGGAACTTTTTGCTGATACATGTTTGTTTTATGAGGAAAGTATTTATATTATCGAAATAAAATTATCAAACCCCCTTTGTTTTTAGATTTATTGTTAGTTTAGAGATATTGTTTCTAATATAAATCAAACTACTCGGTTTTGGGTATATTAATCATTTATGTTTAAATACTAAATACATCAAATTATTTAGTTGTAGATTTATTGATCATTGACAATTAGACAAACATAGATAATTTAATCATTGTCACTTTTTTCAATAACTGGGATCACGTATTTGTTTATAAACAGTCTACTCAAAATTTCTGTTGTTTTTTTTCAACATCTCTATTTAAAAATATATGTTTAACAATGTTCTCCAAGTAACTAGCGTGTACCAAATATGTGTTTAAATGATCGCAGCTATGTGGGAGCAGTTTTTGAAGGTGCCACTTCCGTTCGCACTTTGACAATATCATTTCCCTCCCGATATTCTCACGTTGGAAAGAGATGGGTGGGCTCCTCCGGTGCACCGATTTTTGCTCGTTCTGAACAGCACCAGTTTCTGTCACGAACTATGTGACCACTTCGTTTGAAAAGCGAGACCACGCGTGTGCCGCCATGTTTCATGGAGTGCAAGAATTGTTGAGAAACATTTTTTAAATGGCATAAATGGACAATTTTCAATGGTGACCGACCAAAAATAACACGATGAAAAGGTAATTGCAATAAAAGATGTTTAAAAAAGTACTTATCTGTTTCTGTTTCAATGACTTGCAACTGATAATTTTGGCATTTAAAATTCACGCTGATATTATGAAGCAGACTGGTGCCTGAAGCTCATTGGCCAAAGTCGGATGCGCAAGAGGCCACCCATCTCTTTCCACCATGTTTTCCACCAACGATATTCCGATTGCTTTTCATACATAATCGATGTAACACCTACAAGGTTTCGAGTTCTTATGTCGTGTTTAAATCAGTGTTCAAATATCGATTAAACGTTTTTGTTTGTTTGTTTGTTGTTGTTGTTTTTTTGTTGTTGTTTTTTCAATCACATTTAGGCGCGAATTTCAAATTATTAAACTGAAAAAAATGATTTTAATTATTATTTACTACCGTCCACATTGTGTAAAAGTCTGAAAAAAATGTATGTTGTAGAATGTTATAAGACCCAGTTTAGGTGGGAAATTGAGACAATACTCCAACGTTATCACATTGAAATTTAATTTCAATTTTTTTTTATTTCCTTTCTATATGAATTTGGCGTCATAATTCGTTGACAAAAATACCTTCATATTGAACTATATTTCCCCGTCTCTGCAATTAGTTTCAACCTGATACATGCAATAGATGCTGAGAAAAAATAAAGAATTCAAAACACGTTTCTCGTTGTATCTCGGCAACAGGTTGCCCTAGGAGGCTGATTTTTTGTGAATCTACGTCATGTTGTATTCTCTTTCATATGAGCATCGCGATTATCGATTTGGTTCGGGGGCACTTTTCACCGCCTTATTCGGCTATACCCTTTATAAGTAAGAAGATAGTAATTCATTCGAAAACTATAATCACACTCATGACAAGTATTGTCATTCATGTAAACAAATATTTCAACCGTCTCAAGTTCCCCATTTAAAGCCCAACTCTGTCATACTATTTGTTACCCACTCTCGTCTGTGTTCTGATTACATCCGTATGAAGCCACAATATTCTGGGGAAGCTCATCCTTTAGTGCCCAGACATTTAAATTGCAAAAGAAAATTATCCGAAAAATAATGAAAAAATGCCATTCACGTGATCCCTGCAAGCCTCTTCTTATTGAGCTTGGAATCTTACCATTGCCTTGTCTATTTATTTACGAATCTGTAGTATTTGCTTACTCAACTGTGGGAACATATTTTCATGTAATACTGATTTTTATAATTACAACACACGTCGTATAAATCATGTTCATGAAGTGTCAGTATCAACAGCTCACTACAAGAAATCCACATACAATACATGTACGTTACTTTATCACGTATTGCCAGATGACATTAAACAATTCAAGTCCGTACAATAATTTAAGTTAAAAGTAAAATTTTTTCTGGTCATAACTGTTTCTATTCAATTAGAGACAATACTGATCATCAAAAAGAAAAATAATGTTTACTTAAATAAATGATATAGTATACTGAATTAGTTTACATTTGTATTACATAGTTTTTAAAAAAGACTCAATATGCCTGTAACAAATAATGTACTTCCGGGTCAAAGACCCCCATCTCGATCGGGTTTTTGTCCAGTTTCCCTGATCCATTGAGCAAATGCTGAGATGGCCCCTTGATTTGCTTCTGGACGTAAATGTAGCTTCACTATGCTCACGTTTTGTTGAGCTTTCCTTTTGCTTGTAGTGGTAGTGGAGTGTGGAGTGGTAGTAGGGTGAGTTTCTATTTTGTTAGCAATACAGAAAAATCAAATCTGAAGTTCATTTACCGTTATAAATTAGTTTTCTGTAACTCGGAAACGAAAATATCTAGCTTTTGAAATGTTAATCTCTCGCTTTTTTAAATTTGTTGTTATTATTATTATTATTAGTATTATTATTATTATTAATCTTTCAACTATTAATAGTTAAATTGTTGGGAAGGGATTCTGAAACTCAAGGAAGCGTGCGCAGATGATTTTCTCCCCCATACGTCACATACAGTTTTTTACTGTTTTTGACTAAATAAAGATCTAAATATCTAAAATAAATATATCTAAATATAACAAATCAAGCCCAAAATTTTTCGATCTTCTTCCATCTGCAACTTGTGACAAAGATTTCAATCTGGGTCAAACCGGAGAGTTAGGTCTCCGAATAAAATCAAAATTTCCAAGAGACTGGTTTCGTCCTCCATAATCAATTATGGTATAAATAGATTAAAATTATAATCACTTATATCAAAACTTTTAAAATAATCTATTGTTATCTGTCTTTATAACAGTCTATGAAAACTAAATTTCTTAGTTATTCGACAGGAACCCGCAGTTAGGTTAATAACCAAATATTAACGAACTGGCAAAAATTAACTCCTGTGAAAAACATGTATTGTTGAACAGATTGTAAATAAATTTTTAAAACATTCCAGTACTCTTTTATTATGATAAAGCGCTCCACATTGACAAGAAGTTGAGTTGCAAATATTCTAGGTTGTAAACGCGAGATAGCGGTTACGTTTACTTGTGCTTAATTTTAGCACATTTCATATAAATCATAGAATTTATTTCCCCACCAATTGCATCCGAGTAATTTACAGACCAGAGAATGTGTAGGGTGAAAACCGCAAATTTAGGGACCAGCAAAATGCCTTGTCCCATTTTTCCAGTCCTATTGAAACAAACTGTCTAATTTAATTTTTAAATTTAATATCTCCTCTGCCCTTCTAATATTATTAAATATTAATTCAACGTAACCCGTTCCAAATTTATATAAGAATATGGGCGCCAGGAAAAGATTACGTTAATTCTATCTTTAAAATTAATCTTCAACTGCTATTTCCAATAAATTAATATCCGGCTAACTGGGTCGATGGGTCTTATAAGAAATAATCGCTATTGCCTACTAATAGCCGATTATTCGATCTGCCATCTGTACAGAGTGGCCGAGGAATCTGAAAAGCAAATATACATTTCTAGCTACTCATTTGCTGGAATTGGCTAAATGAAAATCATCTTTTCTGTTCACAGAAACTTGTAAGTTTATTCCCTGTTCAATGGTAACAATACGAAACTTTCGGTCATGACCAGTCTCAAACCTTATATTGCAGTACCCGTCTTCGCGCGCACTTGGCCGATGTCGCCGCGTAGAACCATTTTCAATCTTTCCCGGTGTCGATGGCTCCAGGTCCAAATACCATCTTCTTTTCTTCCGTTCTGGCACAAGTGTACTCAAGTCACTGATCCTCACCGCCTCATAAGTTGATAAGTCTTAATTAATTTTCATTTTAAAAGTTCCCAGTTCTTTCTACGCGTATGCTTAAAATATTAAAGTTCAGTAAACTATTATCTGCTCCAAATACTCCCAGTCCTGTCGCCGACAAATTCACCTAAGTTCACAGTTTAAATTCTAGCTGCTGCACTCGAAATATTTCCAAGTTCCAATTTCCGCACATTACATCAATATTCAAAGTCCGACAACCATACGCTCCAAAGTAGACGTTCACAATTCACAAACTCCCAACATCAATTATCTACACACGATCCGCACAGCACCACGCCATAAGTCGGAATGAATCCATATTCCCCTCTTTCAGCCCTTCAAAACTCGGTCTATACTTTCTAATGTTTATTGTCAGAAGAAATTCGACCCACTTCCGTCGAAATACATTGTCATTCCATGCCTAGCCAATCCCTAAATTACAAATTCAACTAGCCGCGCCCCAGACTGTCATTGCTTTCTCGGCCAATCCCCAAACAGTTTACTTTATCAACTAGCCGCGCCCCGTGGTTCAAAGCAATGAAGTTTGTTGACCTTGACAACTCGTCTACCGTTGCTAGGCCGCCATATTTACTCATGTCTATCCTTATCATTCACCGTGTTTACAATAAATGTCACGCAATACAATGTCCCACATATTGGTATGTCACACTATACTAAAAGATGAAATGACAATTTTTACTTTTGCACTGTTTTTTGGTACCACCGGTTAGAGCTCACGACCTTCTATGCAGATGTTCTCTCGAATCCAACCAGTATAATATATTTGTTAAAGATCGTTAAATAGTTCGCAAAAACCCTGTTATCTCGCACCACATAGCCTCCGTTTCTTCTACTGAAAGGTTAAAAGTCTTCCATGATGAATATCCTGCGCTCTTGCCTCAACAAGTTGACAATACGCAATCATGGAAACCGATACTTGGGGTGGCGAACAGGGGCGGCTCATCCTAAGGGGCCACAGGGGCCGAGCCCCACCAATATTTAATAAATACACAAAAATGTTTATCTTCACAGAAATCTCTTTGTGATAATTGCAGTACTTTATTGGAATTGTATATTCGTGAAGATCGACAATACGATCCCAGAACTCATTCCAAGTCTCAATAACAAGAATAGGGGGTCATAGTTACTTGCCGCACTCAAAAATAGCGTTAGTAGTGCTCACGGGTCCGGGCTGCGTGGGCCCCAAAGCTGTATCTCCACCTCCTTTACAAAGTCAGCGCCCTTTCATACTGGGCGCGACCACTGCTTGCTAATTTTAGCAGTCCTAGGGGCAGAGAGTAGATACTAGAGACGGCACTCAATGTTAATTTGAACGCTCGTATTTTCGTGGAGGGGAGAGAATAGACTCCCTCCACTCTGACAGAAGTAACGAATCAGAAAGAAGCATCTATTTGCTGACCCCACCAGCCACTAGGAGTCGAAAGGCTGTCTACCAAACGAAATGGAGGACAGACGTGAACCGGGGCTTTTAAAATTTCTTTATCTAGCAATTTTTCAATTCGGCGGGCATAATTATATACTAAATAGAATGTATTTAATGTAACATTAATGCGCCAGGCAATTTAGAAGCCAACAATTAATAGGATTTTGAATTCCAAGTCAATGAAGGAAATTTTAGCCAAGGAAAATAATACAAATAAAGTTATTTCAAATACACGATATTTATTTCTAAATTAAGTAAATACAGTACTTAGTCATACACAATATAAACAACAATTCGGTTTTTTACAAAACCATTATAAGTAACAACATCAAGTCATAACATACAAATCAACTTGTTTTGCTGTGGACCAAACACATGAATATTAAATTCATGAATTTAGAAAATTGTCAAAATACACCTAGTGACCATTACTACTTCAATATTGTCTCATCAAAACAACATGCTGTCATTACCGGGTCTTGAAATTTCACGCAATCATAACTGTAACTGAAGTGTTATGATACAAATGAAAATTATTGATAGTTTTTATAAATGAATATGAAGCTTTCATTTGCACAATCTTATCCACAAAAAAATTAGTCAATTCATTAGTCCTCTATTATTGTATTAAGCTACACAATACAAAAAAATTGTGTATATAAAATTACTTACATTAAATAAGTTTCCAAAAATTACTGATATAAAATAAGCTAATGCACAAATTAAAATAAGAGATGAATCTTAAATAAGTCTTTTATAGATCCGAAATTAACAAATGTTCAAACAAATTTTAATGAAAAATGTATTTCAATATATGAATACACTGAAAGACATTTTTTTTGGAATAAGGAGATATACACTGGCCAATACGAAACTCGTGCTACTCATAATATCACTGCTGTGAAACTACCAATGTAACCAAATTAAACCACTTATCATACACTATTATATATATATATATATATATATATATATATATATATATATATATATATATATATATATATATATCATGTGCACATGAAAAGTGAAACCTTAAAACTCTAAATATGTATAGAAAATTGTATACATTTCGCAGTAGCAATGCCATAGTTATACAAAGAGCCTTTCATTGTCACGAAGTCAACCGCTGGAGAAAAATTACTCTCTTTGGATTAAAAATTAACAAGTCCACAGACGAAACTGTTAACCTCCAAAATGCTGTTTTCTTCAGATTCTTTTGTATTACAAATTTTAGATAATTTTCTTGTTCACCAACATTATGTAAAATACAAAAATCAGAATATATAACATACTAACACCTTCAATATACTACTATTGGTACATATCACCTGTATGCAAGTGAAAATCATCATGCCCGTTTTAGATGTTTTTTTAATTGTCTCCATTACTAATTCATTATTTATCAATTCTTTTGATTAGCAACATAATTGGAGACCAGTAATTTGGATGTACTAAATTATTGTGAAAATATAAACAAAAAACAAACAAACCAAGAGGTTTAAAGATGAATTATTCATCTCTAAACAAACCTCTTTTTTTCTTTTCTTTCTTTGCAAAAACAACATTGGATTTGACAAAAGCATATTACAAGAAACAAGTGTAATCCCCTATTTGGGAAAAGGCAATGAGTTAAAAAAACAAAAATTTAACAGAATCTATTTCAACTTGAATTATTTCAGAACAGTTTTTGGTAGTAGGTTTCTCTCGTCTTCACGTATTTCAGATAATTAATTTGATGTCCAAAAGCACAGCAAGTTACGAAATGAACGGCAGATGAAAACCCAAAGGTAGATCATATACCCAGATTTAATTAATATTTGTAACTGGTATTGAATAAGTCTTCAATTTTTAAGAAAAGATTTTCATTTTTGCCTGTTCAGTCATGAGAGCAATTTTTTGATACACATTGATGCCAAACTAAATTGAGGAACTCTATCAGCGATTAACATACAAATGATTCCCATTTCTCTAACATTGGCTAACTTGTTCTTGTGTAATGATACTTCCAATTATTCTTGTCATTCCCCCAATGTTCGCACATGAATGTAATTACGTTGATAAAATGCAAGAAAAGTCCACTTTAAAACTTCCTTTTCAAAAAATATTTATATGCATAACTTTGTGACAATTTGGCCTGTTGCAGGCTTAAAGAACATAATGAAAGAAAACAGCACAGGCTCTATGAAATTTAGAATTTATGGCATGTCGATTTATATCCATGACTTAATTATGATTATTATTAATATCCATGACTTAATACCTTACTGGAATGATGGAACATTACGTACGCACCTTTCCGATTCTTTGCCCATTGCATGTGGAGTTCCTCAAGGATCGATTTTAGGCCCTATTCTGTTCCTACTTTACGTAAACGATATGCCCTCGACGATTCGAAACGGAAGAAGGGTTCTCTTTGCGGATGATACGAACATCCTTTGCAATAAAGAAACCGTAAATAGTACAATATCAGTTGTTTCAAATTGGTTCCGAAATAACAAATTAATAGTAAACGAAAAGAAAACGGTTTTAATGCAGTTTTCCATTTCAAATAAACAATTCTGTGCTCCATTGAAAATGAACAGTGTACCATTGACTGATGTTAAGGCAAAAAAATTTTTAGGTCTCTCAATTCAGTCAAACCTTAAATGGAACGTCCATTTAAATGAATTGAACACAAAATTAAGTTCATTATGCTACGCGTTCAGAATTCTTGCAAATTCAGTCAGCCTTCATACTGCTCGTTGTGTATACTTCGCGAATGTTCATTCCCGCCTGAGATATGGCATAATATTCTGAGGAAATACATCTTATAGCTCCCAGACTTTTAGATTACAAAAACGAATTGTACGAATAATAACCAAATCCCACCCACGTGATTCATGTAAGCCTCTCTTCATTCATCTAGGAATTCTACCATTACCGTGTCTTTTTATTTACGAATCAGTGGTTTTTGTAAAAAATGACTTGCTTAAGGGCGGGAATATATTTTCAGAAAATGCCGATGTCTATTACTATAACACTCGACGTAGAAATCATATTAATCAGGTGACAGTATCAACAGCTCATTACAAAAAATTCACATACAATACATGTACATTATTTTACAACACTTTGCCAGATGACATTAAACGATTAAATTCAATAGAACAGTTTAAATCCCAAGTGAAATCGTTTCTGCTGCATAACTGTTTCTATACAATTAGAGACTATACTGAGCATCACAAGAAAAGTAGCATTAATTTAACATTAATTTTAACAATGATACATAATGCATTATTTACCATTTGGACTGTATAAATGAGTATAAACAACCTGTAACAACTATTGTACAACTGCTTCCGGGTCAATGACCCCCATCTCGATCAGGTTTTTCGTCCAGTTTCCCTGATCCATTGCGCAAATGCTGAGATGGCCCCTTGTTTTGCTTCTGGACATAAATGTAACTTCATTTTCTGTGCACGTCTTCTAGAATTCAGTGGGAAATACAATTATTCAAATTATCGTTTCCATGTTGTCGCGGCAGGAAGTAATAAGAATCAAAATTTATTGCTTATTTATCTTTGAAAATAGATTTTATTACATGGGAGTTTTTTTTCTCCCTTTCAAAATTCAAATTTTATTGCTTATTTACCCTTGAAAATAGATTTTTTTTACATGGGAGTTTTTTTGTTTTTTTTTCTCCCTTTCAAAATTCAAAATTTATTGCTTGTTTATCCTTGAAAATAGATTTTATTACATGGGAGTTTTTTTCTCCCTTTTAAAAATTCAAAATTTAAGTAGTATATGACTTAGTGTAGGGATCACAGAATTTTGAAAATGTGCACACAATTCACTTTTCCCCATAGCACGTCATACGCAATTTTTAACTGTTTTTTTGACGTAAAATAAATAAATACATAAATAAATAAAAATTCACACGCATATTTATTCTCATCTTTTTTACATGATTTTATGTCAATTCTTATAACATTCTTTTAGTGACAGTATTGGAACAATGTAAATCATTCTTGAAAACTGCCCCTAGCCTCCAATTACATGCACTGACCTCTCACTTTGACTCTCCCACAACTACTCACACTCCCTCCCAATTGGTTGGTCGAATAATACATTGCAATTTTTACTGAGGACCGCACTCCACACAGTTGTTTTGCAGTCAACATTTCGGGCAAGTTGTGGTCTATGCACACCTTGTTAATGTCCTCTATGGGCAAGAAGCTATTGTTCAGTCCTAAATGCCATCAGCCATTTCATAAACTTATAATAAAATTTGAAATACATAAATTGCTAAGTAAAACAAATATTTAATTTAATGTTATTGCAAACAAAACTAATATGACTATATAAAAATATGGAGAATAATATTACAGTAACTTTATCAATATTATAGTAAATAATTATCTTAAAGATATAAAACCATTCTTAACGAATCATGAAAAATATTAATATCACTTACTTTCTGTTTTTTCGTGGAATATATCCGCTATACGTGGAATATATCCGAACGCCGAAAATTCGGCATTTTCCTTCAAAATCTGGTCGAAAATTCGGAATATAAATACGCCGAAAGTGGAACCGTTGGGTTACCGAGACGGTTATTCAACGAAAAATTCAAAATTCGGAGCCGCTGGGGGGGGGGGGGCAGGTTTCGAGAATTCGCGCGGAACTATCGACAGGTAGCAGCACATTTGGACGGTAAACTTCCTTTTTTTTATTAGTTTGCAAAAGTCGCTATAAAGCGCTGCACTAGGGGGTGGCAGTTAATGTCGGGCCTACTCATAATTATCTCTGTTCCCCCACAATGCATCTGTGCTTACATACCTCTCTGACCCCCCACCACTATGCTGAAATAAGGAAACTTATCCGCCTATTAAGTGAGGGACCCCTGCCTAGGGGTCCGCACCAGCGGGCCCTTCTCAGAGAACGGCAGTCTGGCCGGGCCGTTTGCAAAGTGCACGTGGAAGTTCTGCGAGCTGTAAGATGAACACGGTGGATTCATTACGCCTTTTCCCGTTTTCTTCACAGTGATTTGAAGAAAAAATTGATATTAAACGATTAGGAGCACATGAACCGAGTGACTTTTCATTTACACCAATTGGTGGAGAGAAGAAAAGAACTCTCAGTATTCCGAAAGATAAGCTATGACATTAGCATGATTTTTACAAAAATCTTTTGTTTCTGTTGACATAACACTATTTGATTAAAAGTCTTAATAAAAAATCCTACTTCTGATTTTGAGGAAAGTTTATAGATTTAAAGGTTTAATTAATTAATATTAATTATATGAATGATTAAATGACAATTCTTTAATTAAATAAGTTATTGATTCTGAGATGATATTCATGCTTTTGCACCTGGCCCCACCAGGAAAAAATTTTACGATCTGCCACTGGTGGCGAAGGCAATAATGCTCCAGTGAAGTTCCCAGATCAATATCCTCGTTTTCGAGAGGTTTCAACAAGTTGCGATAAATTATAAATTGATATTGCCTCTTGAAAACAGAAAACGACCTCATCAGACGTGGTTCAAGAACATGATGGGATACTAATATCATAAATGGTTTAACTTGCGTAAAATTTTCACTTATAATTAATAAATATATAACACATTCAATATTTTTCGAAAGTAAAATAATGCGTTGTTAAAGCGTAATTTTGTTTTCAAGATTTCTAACGGCTATTTACAGATGTTTTTTAAGTGCTATTTTGTTTCTCATCGAATTTGTGTTGTTCTTTGGACATTTTTTCTCTTTTCGATGTTTACATGTAGTGTAAAATGCAAGAAAAATCGTCTCGTTCAACTTTTTAATACCATACTTCCATGTAATGTCAGGAAGAGCAATTTATCTTCTGTTGATTCTTCGTCGCTTTTTAAACTGTAGAAATATCCATCTGCTGCCATGAAAACTCATTGAAAATTTAAATACGTTTATTTGTCTAAAGCAAGAAATCGAACACGATGTAATTGACTTTACTGAAATAAAAATAGCACGGTTCTCTGTACCCGAAACGTTATTGAACTATTAATTACCTTATAAGCTGCAGGCCATTGGTGCAAGTGAAATCAGCCGTGCATTGTTTACAATACTCCCGTCATCCTTCAGCCCGCAAGGGTTCGTCTCCTCCCCTCCGCCCAGATAGCCAGGGCTCCTCTGGCTTTCGCTGCGGGTGGGGTCGATTGCATCGGCCGGCGCGTCCCCGCGCAGGCACCTCACAGGCCGACCGCCGGTGCGTCGCTCGTGGCCTGCGCCCGTACAGCGAATGCACAAGTCTGTAGTCCTCCATGGGGGACTTCATGCTGCTTCGTAGCATTACACGAGCTATGAACTCGGAAGTTTCCGAAGCGTGGCCCTAACTTGTCTGGCGGACACGGTCGCTTTGATACTCGCGTCCTCTCCTTGCACGGTTTCGGCGTCCTTTCTAAGAGTCCTGTCCACGTGGGCGGCCTCTTCGCTTGGCCGGCCAGCGCCTGTCTGCAGACAGACGACAGAGGAGGAGGCGTCGCTCGCTTTGCTGCAAGGAGGGAAACTAAAACTGAGAAAAGGCGCTATATATTTCTTGATTGGTTGACAAAGAGCTTATTTGCAACTCAAGCATTGCGGATTACTAGAGATACCTGTAATAAACTAGTGGGAATACCGAAACTGTTCCTTTTTTACTGTTGGAATAGAGCAAATACCGATAATTTTTAAAAATTGCATTTCATTATTTAAAGACACAATTGAATGAATATAAGAATGAAATCTCCAAGCCACAAACATCAATATGATTGAAAGTTGGGGAATTAAAACTGCGAGCAGCAAGGATGCACGCCGAAAACGAGATATGTGTGAGATGTGGCTGAAAAAAGTTACAAAAGATCTGCTATATTCGCTAAACGGAAAACAAAAACAAAACAATTATTGTTTCTTATCGTTCAGTATATTCGAAGACCAATTAAATAAGGGGAATTTACTCAGTCTGAAACAGTGCAATCACTATTCTCTGCAAGCACAGAATTGAAAATGTTTGTGAAAATGTACTTTAAATGTATTATTAATGTACTTTAAAAAACGTGAACTTAAGTGGCAGACTATCTCAACAATTTTAAGTTAAACATGTACAAAATATTTGCGTTTTAAAATTTAATACATGCGGAAAGCGTATCCTCGGATAAGATGGTAAAAATCCCGTAAAACCAAATGACAAAAGTAGTTAAATTATGGCTAGCTTAAAAATGAAATGTGGCTAACTTGAAAATGAAAATAAAGCACAGAGTTGAAAATGTTTGTGAAAACGTAATTTAAAAGTATTATTAATGTACTTTAAAAAACGTGAACTTAAGTGGAGACTATCTCAACAATTTTAAGTTAAACATGTACAAAATATTTACATTTTAAAATTTAATACATGCGGAAAGCGTACCCTCGGATAAGATGGTAAAAGTCCCGTAAAACCAAATGACAAAAGTAGTTAAATTATGGCTAGCTTAAAAATGAAATTTTTCAAAGGTTACTTAGCCCCCCTCCCACGACCACGAGCCTTCAACAGGCAAAAATGCTTTTTTTAATTTTAATTTTTTTCTTCAACTCAACATTAATTTATCTCATTGAAAAAATATGAAAAATAAGAATTAATTTATACTACCAGAAAATACTTTTTTTATTTTCTCGAAGCCAAAGTCAAATGCAAAAAATTTTCTTGAAAAAACTAACAAAAAATAATCTTTTTGTATCTTTAAATCCTGGATCAGGCAAAATAATGTCAAAACTTCCTCGCAAAACACCAATTATTGTGGAGTTTTTCAGATGTTTTGAATTAATGAGTTATAGTTAGAAAAATAAAACTATTTTCCACGACCGAGAGTAGAAGTCGGTCTCTACGTTACCAAATGCGGGACAGAAGTGAAACATTGCGTACCTAGGAAGATAATATTATCACAGTAAACGTATTTATAAACTTAGTGATAATATATGTACTTACATTTTTAATAATAAAATACTTACATTTTTAAGTTAACACTTGGCAGAGACTTTGGAGCGTTTGTAACTTCGTTGTTACAACTTCGTTGTTACATCAACAACATTAGTTGTACTTGGATCCTAATCTTATTTCAATATTTGTTTTATTATGAATAGAGTTTTCTATGTAGCTCTATGCTACTAGACCATAGGCCTAAAAAAGTTTTTCACACCGTAGTCTACATGATAAGATACTTTTGGACATTTTGTTACAGGTTTGCTGGTCCGGCGCTATTCGCTCGTCTCCTATATTATTTCGGTAGTATACATACCTTTCGCGGCTCTAACACGCCGCCAGTCTTTATAAATGAGGTCTCTAAATAAAGAGAAATTCACGGAGACGTGACAAATTGTATCTTGGCTTTAAAAATGTGAAGGATTTGTTGAAAAACGTATATAAATATTCATGTCAAATGCAACCCGCAACACGCGACATTGTCACAATCTTAAGTCGTATAACTCCTAAACGAGGGGGTTTTAGGGCCTTCAAAACTTCGAATTTTGAGGACAAAGGCCTTAAAGAAACGTTCATCATACCGAAATCTTCGGGATAAGGTATTCATTAACATTCTATTACATTTTGCTTCTCCAGCGCATCTCAATATTACCCCACCTGTTCAGAGACGTGCAGAATCTGCAACTGTACGTGAAATGAAAATAATTACTTGATATCCTAGGCGAATAAATTGCATGGCTCTCAGTTCGGTAAAAAGTTAAATAATATTCCAAAGAGTAGGGTTGTGCTTACCCAATCCTATATTTTCGCATAGACAACTTCACGTAACTTTCTTGAGATTAAAAAGCCTTTTTTAAAATATTTTTGGGACTATCAAGAAAAGAGAAAACATAACTGCCAAAGAAGATTGTATAATTACTTCAAATTTTGTTTTTAAGTAATTGTTGTGAATTGTTCCAAGAACATGTCTATAATACTGAATACGTCGGTTTCATTGTTCTTTATTTTAATTTTAAATTCTATAAGTACATTGAAAGTTACCTTTTTAACTTTTTTCAACAAATAAACACGATTCATTGACAACTTCCCCTCTTAATGTGAGAAAGAAAAGAGAGGGAATAGGGTGGAATTTAACGTTCGCGGGTTCTCGCACCTGTACGCTTATTTTAGAATAATGTTAATTCATTCAGACTCCGGAATTGCACTAATAGGACAAATGTATTGGATTGAGGACTAGTATTTGGTACTTAATGTCAGTTAATAATCTTAACCTACAATCCCTTGTAATATTCCATATATTAAGACTCGTATTGATGATTGGTTCTTCCACTCAGTCTTACTGTACTAGAGAGTGCTACGTGTGCCATCAATATTGCTCATTGCAGTAACATTTACATAGTAGAAACAATGTAGTCTCAGAAGGAAATAATATAATAAGGCACAATCATGTTGGTTGGTGGGAAACATGAAACGGTGATTTCGGCGAAACGGTGATGAAACGGCGATGGGTAAAAATTTCTTGATTCGAGGGCTATCGCAGCATTACCATCCTTCGGGAAAGGAGTTTGAGGAAAACAGCTTGCGCCGGGCCACCAAGCAAAGAAAAGTCCTTACTAATTAACCCATTAATGCTCAGCGTATGATTTATCATACGCATCGTTTGATAATTTTTCTCCTTTTTTCAAATCAATCTAGGATGTTTATTGCAACCACGTTGACTTATTGTAACCGCTTGTCGCCGGTCACATTCATAACCAACGGAAAATGGAAGCAATAATACCTGACATTAGGCCCTACACGTAGTTTCTACAGTGGTGAAGAGATGGCGTAAGTCAGAGAAGGATTTCTGAACGCACTCAGACCGTAGCCAATCAGGAAATTTTCGTGGAAATACGGACGTGGCGTGAACTTGCGTCAAAAGAGCTCGCTCTCTTTCTGGTTCGAGACGTCAAGGAGAACGGTTGCCTACGAGTGCGCCACATAGTCGACGAGGGACACGCGAAGATTGCGGAACACAAAAGCTCTAATAAAAGGAAATTGACTGAGCACTTTTCATGGATTTACGTACTGTGAATATCGTGAGATTACATGGAATTAGTAAATGAATATTAAACAAGAATGCAATGAATGAAAGAATGACGGCGGTAATAGATCGAAATGAATCTGTAAAACCACGTTGCTGCATTCTTGTTGCTAGAAAAGAGGACTATTGTAACATAGGACGTTTCTTCTTTGTTACAGCTTTCATATGTTTCATATATTTCATACTTTATATATATATATATATATATATATATATATATTCTTTATTCTTATTTTTGGGAATTTCACTTTGGAAATCCTATGATGGAATTTTGAGAGTTATGAGAAAGACGGATAATCCAACAACTAGTTTGACTTTTGTCATTACGAAGTCATAACTTGGAGTTTCGGACTCGCATTCTGATGCGACCATCGCCTATGCGAAAGCTGTGGTGAATTTTCGCCGAACGACGGGGAGACGGTGTTCGGAATACTTCAGTGCGACAGGCAACGCAGGGACCTTGCAGAAGAACGACGACCTTGAGGCGCGAGGGTCGCGCGACGGGCCAGCTACACAGCGCGGGACCCACTTGAGGAATTCGCCGGTTGTGAGTCACAGAAAGAACACTCATTAGATTTCAGTCTGGAAAAAACTTGTGAGATAGGATTATCATTATACTAGCCAAAACGTTGTAATGTGAGCTTCCCTCAAAAACAGACGTTGATCGGGCAAGTTTCTTAGAACATTGGTCTTGCTAGCCAGTGGTTTTATTTCTTTTCGACAGTCGTAACAAGAATCAGATTAAAGTAATTCTTTATGTTTATGATGGAAATTGTTTTGTACAGAATTATTTATTTAGAGTCATATTTTAATGATTAGAGGTATTCATACTTAAATGATTCAAATCATTTAAGAGACGTTATGAAACAAAATTTTGTGTTGAAAGGCTATGTAGAAGCCGAAGGTCAAATGTGACTATTGAGTGTAACGTAATTAGTGATTTAAAAGGTAGTAGTGAATTTCGAGTATTGTGTGTATGTATTTTTTCTTTTACAGGATGAATATTTGTACTATGATTTGTGTGTCTCATGTGTGATATTCTTTGTGAAGTGTAAATACGTATCCATTGCTTGTTTTCTTGTAAACAGGGATCTGAGTTATTATTATTTTAGTGAAAAACTGCAGTTTAGGTAGAATACATGTAGTTACATTGATTTAAACGAAAAATGTAAAATTTGTTACATTTTGGCACCAGTTTAGGTAGAGAATTAGCTACCATGATTTTACGAAAAATGAGAACATAGGAGGATCTGTGAATTTCATTTGTACAGTGATTTTCATTCAATAGAATATATGTTATTTGTCATTTAAAACTGAAAAATTGTGTTGGCTTGTTAATTGATCAGTAGTTTAACAAAGACGAACCCACTACCAATAGGGAAGTTTATCCGTAAATTGAGATATTCCCAGGGATGCGTGACGGTGTAATCACACGTCGCGAAGTAGGCAAATGACAGATCTACTTTTGTAATCGGTGGGTATCGAGGAGAACGGTTACATTATATGTAAATAATTGTTAAAATTACAATTCAACAATTATTGATTTGTTTATATTTCTTCTATTATTTGTAAACATTGATTAGAGTATTGTATTAACCATTAATGTCGTTTCTCTTTAGGAAATCAAGCTAGCGTGTGTTTCATTTTGCGTATGATATATCATACGCTGGGCAGCGGCGATTTTTGATGAATAGATTTTTTTTTTCATTGCTGCTTTTTGTTCCTGTTGTGGTGTTTCTTCTTGGTATCACTATGAATACTAAGAGTAACAAAGCATCTTGTCAAAAGAAAAAAGCACTGTGGACTGATGCCGAGCAAATAATAAACTGGTTAGAAGAAGAAGATGAAAGTGAAGACACAGTGCGAGAAATATTCGATGCGGACGAGTTGGAACTTGTGCTAATGCCCCCGCGCGATGGGAATGACAGTGATGAAGATGACGGAGCAAGTGATGATGAATGCAGTGGTAATGTGAGAGATTTAGGAAAAGGCGTATTATCAATTCCAGCAGAGGTCAGAGTAGTTTCACGGGGTGAAATGAAGGAGTTATTACCACCTAAAGCACAAGATGTTAGTGATGCAATCCCTGGAACAAGTAAGGAAAGGATCGATGTTGAAATTCCACAGAAGACGAATGTAAAAGGTGAGACAAGGAAATGGTGTGAAATTCCTCTTAGAAGTGGGAGTGTAAAAGCCATCGGTGTAGACATAATTCACGCGAAGTCAGAAATCAATGTTGGAAACTTGGCTCCCATTGAAATGTTCAAACTTATTTGGGATGATAATATTGTAACTCATATTATTAGAGAAACGGTGAAATATGCTGTTATGAAAGGATATATCGACATTGAAATATCTATGGAGGACATGTACAGTTACTTAGGAATTTTGCTTTTATCTGGGTATGTTAAATTGCCGTCTCGAAGAATGTATTGGGAAACACGTCCTGATTGTCACAACCAACTTGTCGCAAACGTTATGACAAGAAATAAGTTCGAGTCAATTCATCGCTTTTTTCACTTGAATGATAATAGTACAGTTGACAAAAATGATAAACTATACAAAGTTCGGCCTCTGTTCACACACGTGAATGAAAAATTTCAAGCCATTGTAAATGTCACCCCAACTTCTTATTCAATTGACGAAGCAATGGAACCTTATTTTGGTCACCATAGTATGAAGCAGTTCATACGTGGAAAACCAATAAGGTTTGGCTATAAGATCTGGTGTTTGGCATCATCTGGAGGATACCTGATCAAATTTGAACCGTACACGGGGCGAGTTGAACGGATGCCAGGAGAAACTTTAGGAAGTACTGTCACAGAAGTTCTTTGTGATTGTTTAGTGCCTGCGGGTAGTATATTGTATATAGATAATTTTTTTACTTATCTGACTCTCTTAGAATCCCTAGCAAAAAAACACATAATATGTTTGGGAACGATCAGAGCGGATAGAATTGAAAAGGCGCCTCTGAAAGATTTGAAAAAGGCAACCAGAGGAACTTCTCATTGTATTGCAGATAATTCAAATCAAATAATTCTAATCAGATGGAATGACAATGCTCAAGTCACTGTAGCAACTAATGCGATCACCCCAGAAGTGACTTCGGTGGCTTCTTGTACTCGATGGAGTGCAAAAGAAAAAAGAAAAGTCACTATACCACAGCCAGAAGCCATCAAAATGTATAATTCTGGTATGGGTGGATTAGACTTATTTGATAAATTGAGAGGACTCTACAGAATTCCTATAAGATCAAAAAATGGTACTGGCCCCTTTTCAGATTTTGTCTGAACGGGTCAGTAGTAAATCTGTGGATGTTGTATCGCCAGGAGCACAAAGGTATAAGTCTGCTGGAATTTACAAGACAGATAGTAGCAGCACTACTTGCAGGGTCACAAACTGGGATAACCAAAACAGTGATTCCAAAGGTTAAATCTCAAGTACAGAATGAAATTCGGTACGACAGGCTGGACCATTTAATTATGTGGCAGAGCACGCAACGCCGTTGCGCATATTGTGGCCGATGTGCAAAATTCTGCTGCATCAAATGCAATGTTGGTTTGCATCCTGATACATGCTTCCTCAAGTACCATACTAAATAATTATTAGTCTAGTTTGATTAAAAGATGGAGCAAGATAACATGTTAATGTTTTAGTAAAATGCTTTTATATCATTGTAAACCGTTTCTTTCATTTTTTGAAATAAAAATAAGCAAACAATATATACATATGATTTGTTAAGTTTCATTAAAATTGATATCCTTACTGCCCAGTGTATGATATATCATACGGGCTGCAGACACTCTATGAGACAGAGGAAAAATCGAAAACTCTTTTTTCCATGACTAGAAAGTGATAATAAAAAATACAAACTTTGGGGGGGGGGAATTTCTCTGGGCATTAATGGGTTAAGTGCACAAATTACAGAAAATTAATCGTGGATAAGAAAAAACAGAAAAAATATTACATAGGCTATCATAAATATTCGTGTTTTAATTTTGGGTATTTAGTACCGCAGTTCTCAAAGTCGACAAAGATCGATAAAGAGATTTTAACAAATTTATATTCAAAGGATTTGAACGGCGTCGAACATTCGATTCGCCTGACGTTCTGTAAAGATAAACAGTCTTGTTTTCAATCGTATTGCACTTTCAGATGTTATCCCTTCTCTGTGGAAGCTTGAAAGAGGATTACGTCCTTAAATTAGATAACGGAATCCCAATATACGCAGTAGCAGTTTAAACTCCGATTAGCCGCCTCTGATATACTGTATTCAATGCTAATGGTAATAGTGTCACAGAGTGACCGTATATTTCTGTGAAAATCTAGTAACTGAAGGTCTAATGGAACTCTCTAGTTTCCGATTAGGGAGATAACGAGGAATAAATTTATACGCTTTCAGATAATATTATTCGTCTGTTCATTTTTTGCTTCTCTACGCATTTAGAATTTGATTGTTTCACTTACTTGATGTATCAATCTAAATTAATCCGTTTTTCTTTCTCGCCAAACAACGTACTTGCATATAACAAAGAAAGCTTTTCAATGCTATGGAAAAAATCTGCGATTTTTCGACAGAAAAAACTCATATTGAGGGGTCCTAATATCAAAAAACTAGATAAATCTTCTTCCTGTATGTACTAAATTACTTTCTCTAACACGTAGTGTAGTCAGAATCCACATTATAGGGGAGAGTTAGGTTAACTGGAACTGTTATGTTAACTGATCCATGCTATTAAATGTTGGTGGGAAATGATTCCTGCTTTTCCACTGGATGGCATTCGCAGAATGACAGGGCTGAGAGTCTGTCACTTCCATAAGTTGCAGGCCTTCATTGTAGAGTACTGTAAGGATTTCTTTTCTGTAAGGTCAGAAGTATTTTCTACCACTCATCTTCTTTGTAATTTTATTGCGATTGAATAAGAACTACAAGAAAAATATTCACATTAGATTAATTGTCAGTATTTCTGTTTTATAATAGTGTTTTTTAATAATAGGTCGCAGCTTGTATGTTTTCGAGCATATAAAAAAATATATCTGTGGGGTTAGCTGGACCGCGTGGACGTTAGGTTAAGTGGACTGTTCAGTTACCTTCATTTTTTTCGAAAGCAGTATTTGCTGATTTTAAATTAACAGTGACATCAGTTGATGCCCTGAGCTGTCTTTCCCGGATCAAACAAAATGCTTTTGTTTCAATTTTATTTTATTTATTTTACGTCAAAAAACAGTTCAAACTGCGTATGACGTGCTATGGGGAAAAATGAATTGTGTACACATTTTCAAAATTCTGTGATCCCTACACTAAGTCATATACTACTTAAAAAAACAAAAAAAAACAACAACCCTCCCATGTAATAAAATCTATTTTCAAGGATAAGCAATAAATTTTGGCTCTTATCCATGTTGTCCTTCGGAATAATACTTCCTGCCGCGACAACATGGAAACGATAATTTGAATAATTGTATTTGCCACTGAATTCTAGAAGACGTGCACAGAAAATGAAGTTACATTTATGTCCAGAAGCAAAACAAGGGGGCCATCTCAGCATTTGCTCAATGGATCAGGGAAACTGGATGAAAAACCTGATCGAGATGGGGGTCATTGACCCGGAGGCTGTAGTACAATAGTTCTTACAGGATCTTTATACACATTTATACAGTCCAAATGGTAAATAATGCATTATGTATCATTGTTAAAATTAATGCTACTTTTCTTGTGATGCTCAGTATAGTCTCTAATTGTATAGAAACAGTTATGCAGGAGAAACGATTTCACTTGGGATTTAAACTTTTCTATCGAATTTAATCGTTTAATGTCGTCTGGCAAAGTGTTGTAAAATAATGTACATGTATTGTATGTGAAGTTTTTGTATTGAGCTGTTGATACTGTCACCTGATGAATATGATTTCTACGTCGAGTGTTATAGTAATAGACATCGGCATTTTCTGAAAATATATTCCTGCCCTTAAGCAAGTCATTTTTGACAAAAACAACTGATTCGTAAATAAACAGACAAGGTAATGGTAAAATTCCTAGATTAATGAAGAGAGGCTTACATGAATCATGTGGGTGGGATTTGGTTATTATTCGTACGATTCGTTTTTGTAATCTAAAAGTCCGGGAGCTATAAGATGTATTTCCCCAGAATATTATGCCATATCTCAGGCGGGAATGAACATTCGCGAAATATACACAACGAGCAGTATGAAGGCTGACTGAATTTGAAAGAATTCTGAACGCGTAGCATAATGAACTTAATTTTGTGTTCAACTCATTTAAATGTACGTTCCATTTAAGGTTTGACTGAATTGAAAGACCTAAAAATTTTGTTGCCTTAACATCAGTCAATGGTACACCGTTCATTTTCAATGGAGCACAGAATTGTTTATTTGAAGTAGAAAACTGCATTAAAACCGTTTTCTTTTCGTTTACTATTAATTTGTTATTTCGGAACCAATTTGAAAATCTGAAATTGTACTATTTACGGTTTCTTTATTGCAAAGGATGTTCGTGTCATCTGCGAAGAGAACCGTTCTTCCGTTTCGAATCGTCGAGGGCATATCGTTTACGTAAAGTAGGAACAGAATAAGGCCTAAAATCGATCCTTGAGGAACTCCACGTGCAATGGGCAAAGAGTCGGAAAGGTGCATACGTAATGTTCCATCATTCCAGTAAGGTATTTTAACTCTCTGAGATCGTTGTTTAAGGTACGAATATAACCAATCTAGAGCAATACCACGGATTCCATATGAAGATAATTTTGAAAGTAAAATGTCATGATCAATGACGTCAAAAGCTTTTGAGAGATCTAAAAATAACCCAATAGGTGCCTCGTTTTGATCCAATGATGAGGCGACATCTTTAAGAAAAGAAAATATAGCTGTTTCCGTTGATTTTGATTTTCTAAATCCATGTTGGCAATCTGAAAGCGCATCGTGTTTACTAAGAAACGTTTCCATTCGTACGTAAAAAAGTCTCTCTAATATTTTTGAAAAAACTGATAGAGAAATGGGCCGATAATTTTGAATTTCATTTTTGTTGCCTTTTTTGAAGAGCGGCTTAATTTTAGCTTTTTTGAAAATATCTGGAAACGTTCCGGTGCGTAACGATGAATTCAATATGATGGCATACGCACAGGTCTTTAACAAAGCATCCGGAAATTCATCTAAACCGGACGAATATTTATTTTTTAGTTTACCGATTATTTTGAGAATTTCATAGGAAGAAGTTTCGGAAACGAACATCGTGTCTAAAATGTTGGGTGAACTGTCTATTATTGAATTTTGTGGCTGAAGACCCTGAGTGAGATCGGCAGCAATTTTCGAAAAGTATTGGTTAAAGAGACTAGCCACTGTTGCCGGATCGTTCACATTTTTATCGTTATGTTTTAAAACAACATTCTCTACATGGTTTCTAGTTGATTTGGTCGTATTTTTTATTATATTCCACATTGCTTTTGTTTCGTTTTTTGAATTCAAAATATCCTCATCGTGTTTCATGATTTTAGCCTGCCTTATGACTTTTCGTAACAATGTTTTGTATTTTTTAAAGTAGATAAGGAAATCTTGAGATACGTCATGACGTTTAGAAATGAAAGAAAGAATTCGCTTGTCTTTACAAGATGTTCTAATCCCTTGTGTTATCGAAGTATTGCTTTTCCGTGAAATATTTAATTTTCTTTTTTGAAGAGGAAAGCAAGTGTTAAAATGAAATGAAAGAGTTGAAAAAAAAGAATTATATTTGTCGTTTGTATCAACAGCATTATAAACCGCTTCCCATGACTCCTGCATCAAGTAATCAATGAATAATTTTATTTTACTTTTTGTAAACAATCTAGTCATACGTGTATTATTTATTGTGTCAGTGATCGCATTTCTTATAATGGTTAGAATCTGTGCATCGTGGTCACTGTATCCTAAATCTTTTGTTTCAACTTCATATCGAGTAGTAGTTTTGTTAATTATAATTTTATCTATTGCCTTCATCGAATTTTGTGTGATCCGTGTAGGTACTTTAATTGTAATGTCTAAATTGAAGGAATTAATTAAATTGAGAAACTTTTCTTTCTCGCAAGATTCGACCAGAAAATCAATGTTAAGATCTCCGCATACAACAATGGATTCAAAAGATCGATTGCTGACTTTATTAAGTGTTATCTCCAGGTTTTCTAAGAACAAAATATAATCTGCAGTTCTCTTTGTTGGAGGTCTGTAGATGCAAAGTATTATCACTTTTAGTGAAGTAAGATGTACAACAGAAATTTCGAAAATATTTTCAATGGAATACACATTTAATTCCGCCAAGGGGATAGAATCAATATTACTTCTAACGTAAATACAAGAACCCCCATAGGTAGGACCTTTATACGATTCTCTCTCTGCAATAAAAGCCTGCGAGGTAAAAGTTTGGAATTTGGAAAATGCTAAGTTCATTAGGAGATAACCAATGTTCTGTAAAGCAAAGAACATCCATTTGATTTAGATCGCTCTGTAGAGCTGCCTCGATAAACTCAGTTTTATTTGAAAGGGATTGAACATTATGGTGAAGAATGTTTATTTTTTGCAAGTACCGACACGATTGTTTTTCTGCTGCATCTGACTGTATTTGCTATATATTTACTCCATTTTTACCTCGAGTGCGTGGTCGAAGGTTGTAGTGTGTCCCGGCAGTGACAGGTTGTGAGGAAGATGGGGCATCAGGTGTAGATGAATTGGTAGTGGGAATGGGAGAAACGGGAGTATGTTCAGAGGAAGAGGAAACAGGGCTCGAAACAAGGGTGGGGGGTGGAGAACGTAAGGAAGGTGGAAGGGATGGATTTTTGGCAGGAGACTGCGTAGGACTGGAGTTGATGATGTATTGTGCAAGCTTGTTACCGACTGCATGTTTTCCAGCAAGGTTCATGTGAAGACCATGCCGGGTGAAGTGTTTTGCTGAGAGGAAATTAATTTCAAAAAGTGTGACATTTGTTTCTCTCAGTTGCAGTTTTAATTGTTGGTTTGCGTGCTTAATCTCGCTGCATAGTGTTGGTCTGTTGTACCAGAAGGGCAGAGTCGAGACTACAATGTTAGTATTTTGGGCGGCACATTGTAATTTGTTTACATGTTGCTCAGGTGTAAAGTTACCGCCCAAGTTAATGTCATTCTGCCCTCCTATGATAATGACTGTGTCCTGATTGGTCAGTGTCTTTGTGTGGGTGTCCAACTCTGCAGTCACATCTGCAAACCTCCCGTTAGGTTTAAAAATAGATGAGACTGAGAAATTGGAGGGTAACTTCCTACTGAGAATGGAGGAGAGATGGCGGCCATGACTGTCAGCTAAAATAAGTACCTGTTTTTTAGGCTCAGTAGGAATGTCTTTGTTTTCAAGTGAGCTAGGATGCGCAGCTTTACGTGTTTTGGTTTTGACGCGCTTCCTAGCCTGTTTGCGTTGGTTTGTGCATGAATTTGTCGATGGTAGAGAAGGGTGGTGAGGATCAGGAAGGCGAGGAAAATCTGTTTCATAATCTAAAACAATAAATTTGTTTTGAGTTGTGACTGGATGCGGTGCCTGTGACTTTTGTAGTCACGGGTGTACGGTTGGTATTATTCGCTGTGTTGCCGACTTGTACCCAACCGCCTGTGTAGAGAACGACCTCTTCCAACCTTCGGATATGTTGATCTAAATTATTGTTTACGTGTGTGAAGGCTTTCAGAAGGTCGGCTTTGAGAGTGTATAGAGTAAAAAGAGTAGATCGAACAGTAGCCATGTCGCGAATGCGTTTTAATGTACGTGATAAAAATTTGGAATAAATACAAGAAAACCCAGATAAGAACAACAAAAACCTAGCTTTATATGTTAAAAGTGTAAAATTGATGTTTATTCAATAAATTAAAAAGTAAGATTCAATATAAAAACGAGAAGGTATGCTACTCACAAAATCTATTGAAGCTAGTACTTACGAAATTTGGCAATGTGGCTACGTAGAATTTCGTTCACTTAAGCTGCAACTGTTTAATATAATCAGTAGATTATACTTTACCGTAATTAGATAAAAGATATTATCTGAAAGTTTGTCTTCGTTGTATAGAATAAGATTTGAAACACAAATTCAAACTTTTTGATACACTGTACTCGTAACGTTCAAAATAACGGAATTGTCACTTGTCACAGAAAATACAATAAAGCTTTCAGAAAATTAATTCGCACAGTGATTTAATATTGGAAAATTAACTGAGCTGTGAATATGTTTTGACGCTTATCAGCACCTCGTAAATCTGAAAGTTCGTTGAGGTTTGAATGTCCGTTTAAATTCGTAATTTTTTTTGTCTTGGTTATAGCAAAAAATTCAACAGAAGATATTGTTACAAAGTTTCCATGCCAGCTGAAGGATGGCAGGGCAATATTTAAAGACATGATTTATTTTAACGATAATTAGGAAGAGTACAATCTTCACTAAGCGTTTTCTCCTTTTATGTGTAGAAAAAGGTTATGGCAAAACGTAGAAGAATGTTTTCTTTTCATTAAAACGACAATGTTATTTTCACAATTTATTTCAATTTCCGGTCCACTTAACTTTACCGGTTAGGTTAACTGGTCCTATTGCAAATGTATAAAACATTCTATATTTGACAATAACTGTAGGAACAATGATGATGTTTGTTCCCACAATATAAGGAGAAAGCATCACTAAAATATAATGCGAAATTTCACGGGTATAGGTCAAGTAAATAACATTTTAAAGCAAATATAAACAAAGTGAACCAGTTAACCTAACTCTCTCCACCGAAAACTAGGTTAATGGCAAAACGTCTGTATATCCATTCTTCTGTCCGTCTATGAACAACGTTATCGGCTAAATCGTAATCAGGATTTTTTCAACATTGATATTTGCCCATTGAGCTTGCAAACCCGAGCCCTGTGAGTTTGAAACGGATATTTTGATATAGGAGAGTACTTAACGTTTTCAAAATTTTCTCGAAAAGACTCCAATTTATTATAACATTCTCCCAGGATAGACGAGAAGGCGCTTAAAAAATGGCGCAGGACTTTTTTTGTACTCCCTAAATTTTCGAATATTGCAAAAGTTCAAACGTGAGTTGGCGTCTTCCTACTATTACAACTAGTAGTGCTACAAAAGTCACAGACTTTCTCGTAGTAAAGTTTTTTAATTTCGTTGGTGTGGACTGGCTTTTCGGTCTTCCCCATCCTCTTGCCAGTTGCCATCTATCGCCATCCGAAATATATTTTTATAAATTTTTCTCATCTTTTCGATTTCCTAATAGTAGAAACATTAACATTAACAAGAACAGAAACATTACTTTAAGAGTATTAAAGAAGAGTAAAACCTCGTCCTAACTTAAATGAAAATATCTAATTTTATTTAAAAATTTAGAGCCGTTTTTAAGAAATTGGCGTTTAAATATGCTTCACTGTAAATGCGAAATTTGAAGATCTTTTCACAAGAATCTATTGCGTTTTCGAAAACTTCATTTAAAGACATTTCAAGCACTTCCACTCATAAATGTAATAATGTATACAAATCGTTGGAAATTAACATATTAACCGCGTGAGATTACTTAAAAAAACTACATTTCAGTAATTTTTGAATAAAGAAAAGTAAACACGAACTTTACGTCGTATTAAAGAGTGCAATTAGCACGATCCGTTGAAAAAGTTCGAAGAAAAAATTTAGAATCATTTTTGAAGAAATGGCATTTTGGTGTTTCTGAAACTGCGGAATTTTGAACTCATTTTCACAAAAAAAGTTGAGTTTTCCAGAAGTTTTATATTACATCATTCAAAGCACATATACTCATAAATGCAATAATGTGAACATATTGTGGCTTATGTAAATATTAACGATGTGAGAGACAAGTCAAAAAAATTACATTTTTGTAATTTTTGAAAAAATAAAAGTATACAGCAACAAGGCGCTTGTCATTTTATAGAGTGCATTTAGCTCTATCCTAGCTATATAAAAGTTTAAAGAAAAGATTTGGAGCCAACTTCGACAAAATCTTGTTTTTGTATTTTTTTAAATTGCCAGTATTGCACGCAATATTACTCGAAAACTACTAAAATTTTCAAGAAATGTACACAACGTTAATGAAAGAACTAATTATGGACAACAAATTTTATTTCTAGGAAAAATCTGTATCTTGAAGTTTGTAGTTGTAGGATGGCGCCGAAAAAATTTAAATTTTTGCAATTTTTGAAAATTCAGAAATAATCGTGAAAATCTAATTTATGTCACATTTATAAGTGTATTTTACTCTATTCTGACAACAAATTAAAAAAATAATTTGGAGCCGTTCTTGAGAAAATTTTGAAAATAATCTAGGGGCTTAATGTAAAGTACGCCCAATTTTTTTTAAAAAATCATAATTTCAAAGCTTCAACTAGAGACAGATAGAAAGGGGTTTCTTCAATTACATATGGTTTAGGTGCTAGTAATGTTCACAGACGGACGGACCGACGGACGGACGGACGTTTTGGCATCAATTGACTTTTCGGTATCAAAGGCCAACAAAACAGAGATTCTGACTACACCACGTGTATTTTTAAATGTAGAAGCTGGATTCACTTTTTCGTTTCCAGAGCCCGGCAATGCATTTTTTCTGCCGAAAATTCGCCGTTGGCTGGTCGTTTCGCGCAGCATTACATAACTTTCTGCATACTACGTTGTGGTATACCAAAATGACGAACAATTTATGTTTATGAAAATGTCATTTATATGAAGTAGAATATAGGGATGCCAATAGACGATCGCGGGGTGGGGGGTTCGATATGTGAGAAGCAAACAACCGGCGTTAAAGGTCCTTTTCGCTAGGTGAAGAGGATGTGGAAGTGACCGGGCGGAGGCAGAAATAGTATTGTTTTTGTTAGACAAAGAGGACGATATAGAGTTCCGATGGTTTAGGTTTTATGAAGAACAGTGACACTTTCTCGAGCAAGGCGGTAATGAGCGGGTCGGCTCCTGACATTTTACCAGGTCTAGAAAAGACTGTTTATTGACAACCAAATCCGATGCAATAACTTGTAGTATAAGGCAATCGTTTCTTATCTTAGGATAAAACGTTCTTATGGGAAAAGATGAAGGAATTCTACAAAGTAATAGTCAGTACGTGCATTGGCGTCCGTGACGCGAGTAAGGGATGTAACGGGTAATAATTGTATCGCTGGGAGAATTTGAACTTGATCGCGAACATTAGGCAGAGGACTTTATGAAGATGGAAGATTCTGCTGCGACGACGGAGAAGATTCTACGGGGCGCCATCAAATGGAGAAGTGAAGAGTGCGCGAAGATCCGCGAATATAACAAAGTTATTTTATAATTATTACAAGATAGAGATAACTGGTCATGATCAAAGATAATTTCATTTTGATTAACGATGTAACGATTCTCGTTAACTTTCACCAGAATCATATTTCACATTATAATAAATTCCAATTTGTTACTTTAAAAGAAAGCTGATTCGTTTCGTGCAATCCAGTAGTAGATATTTTGATAAGATTTTCAGATTCATCGCCACTCCGGATGGATGGCAGATTGAGTAATTGGTTGCAGAGTAAGTATCAATAATTATGAATTTCAAACCCAATGAACTGAGCTACCATGATATAATTTTGGATGAGAAATATTAAAATTACGTAGGTAACATCAAGTGGTAAATATTTTCTGGCGTTCAAATCAATAACTAAAGTTTTCGCAAAATAATTACGAGTGCCATTCAAACGAAACGAGTTATGAATCTAACGTAATTAATAATTCGTAAAATTACGAATTTTGCTGGTAGAAAGGAGGGTTTTTGATCCAACGTATATTACTCCGTATATACGTTAGTATACGAGAAAGTAATAATGAAGACAGATGTTTTCCTTTATAAAAGATTCCTTTTATAATTGCAAAAGTTCCAAATAATGCGAGGAAAAAAGAACTGATATTTGTAATACCACTAGTTCGTAAACATAGTATATAACGTAAATATGCTTTCGGCGATCGTAATACTGAACATGTTTTTCAAATCGTCAGCCCGTCCGTCCAATCTGGCCATTCGTCTATCTTTCCGTATGCTCATATGTGAAAACTGCTCATATGTGATAGTATCTAAGCAGTGCGCATGATTTTTACCAAACTGATATTCTTCACTCAATCTCGCTGAGGTCACCCCTCGAATTTGAAATGTATCTTTTAATTCTTGGGTGTACCGTCACCCTCACAAAAAGTTACCGGCAAAATTCTATTTTCCCAATAAATTTGGACACCCTGTGACCAGGGAGAGGGCAGGGAGGGACATGTTGGCCAATCGCTAGCAGGTAGAACCATAGTTCTCTGTGATTGGTGCAAAATCCCAAGGGACGCTGTCTCAGAGGGAGTGGGCTAGTTCGTTTACGTAGGAGGTGAAAATATCGTTTAATTTCCCTGCCGAAGGAGAGATTTTGCCTGCGCGTACGCCACGGCGAAAAAATATTTCTGAGTGAGGTTTCCGCCCAGAATTACTGTCTCTAGAACCAGTAAATATTTAGCATTTTAGCAACAATTGTTCTAACTTTTAGCAATCGATTTGGAATTTCTGTCAAACTGCTATTATGAAATGTTCATTTCAGGCACAATTTGGGACCTTTGCTAACCGTTCTAATGCATATTTCGAATTTGTTTATAAAATTATAATTAGTTGCAACGTTGTTAATTCGCGATTTTCGGCTCTGAGACATCACGAGACTCTCCCCCTTTAGATTTGCAAAAGTTGGAAATTGTGTATAAATTTGCAAATGTTGCAAATTTTTTATTGTCTTATCTGAATGGCGTTTAAATGCAATGCAAAGTTCCGGAATCCGATTGGTGCTATCATATTTCGTTATCGAGACATATGTAATTGCTTATAAGAAATTAACATTTATTAAATATTTTTATTTAACAACTGGAGCAATCATACAGATTAATCCAACCCGTGTTTACATTTTCTAATAACACTCAATAACTGTAGTCGACATACTTTGCCAGTTTCCCATGTACAACCAAAGTAATGAAAATATTTGCGTACCTCCTTCCGAGATAACTACATTGGAAGTCGTTATCCATTGAAAATAAATTATCCGACTTTGAAATTCTAATTACACAGACAAATGGAATATTAGAGCAAAAATAAAGTATGCACTCTTCTTTTAATCAAACGCTGAATGAAAACATTTCAAGTTCCTCGGGAGATTTGAATTGCGCTTCTCGATGGGCCCGATGAATTGCTTAAGAATAAAGTTCGTTATTATGTAAAAGAGGGAGTTGTAAAAGAATTATAAAGTTCTTTTAGTTATCTTGATAAGACACTACTCAATTATTTACCACGTTCCTTTTTATTATGGGTATCCTTTTCATTAAATTAAAATTAAAATATTGAAGTGTAAATGGCTTCAAAGTTCGTTTTACCTAAATTGGCTCTTTGTCTAACACTTGTGTTTATAAAATGCACATGCAGACCTGGGTGGGCCGTGTAAGTGGGCGGGGTGGCAATAATGTTCACTAATATATTATTTATATTAGCGGGAACATATTTTCAGAAAATGCCGATGTCTATTACTATAACACTCGACGTAGAAATCATATTCATCAGGTGACAGTATCAACAGCTCAATACAAAAAATTCATATACAATACATGTACATTATTTTACAACACTTTGCCAGATGACATTAAACGATTAAATTCGATGGAAAAGTTTAAATCCCAAGTGAAATCGTTTCTGCTGCATAACTGTTTCTATACAATTAGAGACTATACTGAGCATCACAAGAAAAGTAACATTAATTTTAACAACGATACATAATGCATTATTTACCATTTGGACTGTATAAATGTGTATAAACAACCTGTAACAACTATTGCACTACAGCCTCCGGGTCAATGACCCCCATCTCGATCAGGTTTTTCATCCAGTTTCCCTGATCCATTGAGCAAATGCTGAGATGGCCCCTTGTTTTGCTTCTGGACATAAATGTAACTTCATTTTCTGTGCACATCTTCTAGAATTCAGTGGGAAATACAATTATTCAAATTATCGTTTCCATGTTGTCGCGGCAGGAAGTATTATTCCGAAGGACAACATGGATAAGAGCCAAAATTTATTGCTTATTTATCTTTGAAAATAGATTTTATTACATGGGAGGGTTGTTGTTGTTGTTTTGTTTTTTAATTTAAGTAGTATATGACTTAGTGTAGGGATGACAGAATTTTGAAAATGTGCACACAATTCATTTTCCCCAATAGCACGTCAGACGCAGTTTGAATTTTTTTTTGACGTAAAATAAATAAAAATAATGAATCTGGGACGCCGCCGCTCAGGGCACGAAGGGCAAGTTCGGCGCTCATGGAAGCTACTTCACAAGGAAAGTACTACACCGGTCGGGGGCAGTCCCGAGGCGGCGCGTGGCAGCTGAGAGGGTTGGGGCTGCATTCGGGCGCGGAGCGGCTGCGCGAAACGAATCGAGGGGTGGCTGGGTGGCGGGACAGAAGTCTGGCGCCGCTCGCAGGCTTTGTTGTACGCAGCCAAGAAAAAATGTTTAAACTTAATATTATTTTATCTAACGACTTTCTATCTAACTATCTAACGACTAGCGGCCCCATGGAAAGTGACCAATCAAAATGCGAAAGCAGAAGTGTAAACAATTGGGGGGAAAGGCAGGGTTTGGTGAAAAGAAGCTGTAAAATCAACGAGCGTAGCTGTCAAACTGATCAGACACTTGTAGCGCAAACACCTGAAAATTTCATTCGGTAACATCACAATATAAATTTTTAAGTTATTGATTTAATTAAAAATTACGAAAGAACGAAAGTCACTGACTTTCGTAATAATGTAGTACACGTCTCTAATTTATAGCGCAACTGTAAGTAGCATACATTTCAATTACGTCAATTTCCTTCCTCTTTACTAATGAATTTTTAATGTTAATAATCTACCAGTCTCATCTTCCCGTTCCTATACTAAATCATATTCATATTTATATACATTCACACCTATTCAAAGCATTTAATTCCGACCTCCAAAAAAGCTGACATTTCGTTTGAACCCTCTTTGTAACAAAGATTCAATTCCATTAAAATATTTTTTGGGGTAATTAAAACATAACTCACAATGTGATAAAGTTAATATAACAATGAATACGGCGAAACCTTCAGGACTCGAAAAAGTTCAAAACGTTTATTCCTCTAAACCGTAGGAAAAATATCATTGCTTGTAACGTAAAAACATTGCTAGAGATTATATAGGAAGGTACATAGAACGACAGATCTCTATTGCGCAGTTATCTAACGAAGAAACAACGAATTGATCTGAGACCAGCGCGAGCTCTGCCGGATTAAATATAAAGATTAGAAGGAAATAATAACATTTATTTAGTGCGAAGAATATTTTAACAAAAAAACAATATAGTTTCCTATGTTTGGACAGATAGGCAATAAAAATAAGTCTTTGAAAGACAATGTTGCTTTGCGATACAAGCAAAATTATACGTATTTTTGTATTGAAGAAAGCTGCATAGCACATTTTAAAGGCAGTCGAAAGCGGCCCCATGGAAAGTGACCAATCAAAATGCGAAAGCAGAAGTGTAAACAATTGGGGGGGAAGGCAGGGTTTGGTGAAAAGAAGCTGTAAATCAACGAGCGTAGCTGTCAAAGTGATCAGACACTTGTAGCGGAAACACCTGAAAATTTTTAATTAGCGTTGGTAAGTAATGGCACAGATTTTCTCGTAGGACTTGGTTTTATAAGTTCTTTAGTCTGGACTAGCTTCACGGTCTTACATTATCCTCTTACCAGTTGCCATCTATCGACGCGCAAACTATATTTTCTTTGATTTTTTTTTTTTTTCATTTTTTCGGATTCCTGGCAGTAAAACCGAAATATTACTTTAAGAATATTATAGAAGAGTTAAACCTCGTCCTTTAAAATTTTCGTTGAAAAATGTTGTGCCGTTGTTGAGTAAATGGCGTTTAGGGGTTACTGAAAATGTGAAATTTGAAACTCTTTTTCGCAGACGGATGGATGGACGGACGTTTTGGAAAACAACACTTTTTCTGTAGCAGGGGACCCCAAAATGTGTATTTCCATTTGTGAGAGTAAGTGCTGACTTCTAATAAAGCTTTTTGAAAACTCCAAAAGTCTTCTATGTAAAAGAGTTTCAAATTTCGCATTTATTGTCACGTTTAAAAGACATTTTCTTTATAAACAGATCGAATTTTTTCAAAATCAATTTCCTCTCAGAACGAACAATTTACTCTTCTATAATATTCTTAAAGTGATATTTCGGTACCACCGTTAGGAAATCGAAAAATTGAGAAAATTTCAAAGAAATGTAATTTGGGCGGCGGTATATGGCAACTGGCAAGAAAATGAAGCAAAACCAAAACTAGCCCACACCAAGTAATTAGAAAACTAACTTGTTAGAGCAATTTTGTGCCATTGTGTAGCACCACTAGTTACTTTCTCCTATACATACGTGCCCTCTCCCTCACAAAAATTGGCCGGCAAAATTCGATCTTCTCAACCGCGCCGACAAACTTGGACACCCCGCGGCCAGGGATGGCAGGGGAGGGACGCGTTGACCTATCATTAGCAGGTAGAACCACAGTTGTTTCTGATTAGTGTAACATCCCAAGGGGTTGACAGGACGCTGTCTCAGAGGGAGGGGGCTAGTTCGTTTACGAACGAGGCCGAAATATCGTCATATTTCCCTGCCGAAGGAGAGATTTTGCCTGCGCGTCACTGTCACTACACGAATTACTGTCACTAGAACCAGTCAATATTTAGCATTTTAGCAACAATTGTTCTAACTTTTAGCAATCGATTTGTAATTCCTGTCAAACTGCTATTTTGAGATATTCACTTCAGGCACAATTTGCGACTCTTCCCAGCCGTTCTACCGCATATTTCGAATTTTTTTTTATAAAATTATAAATAGTTGAAAATTTGTTAATTTGCGATTTTCGGCTCTGAGACATCAGGAGTCTCTCCCCCTTTAGATTTGCAAAAGTTAGAAATTGTGTATAAATTTGCAAATGTTGCAAATTTTTTTATTTTCTCATCTGAATGGTGTTTAAATGCAATGCAAAGTTCCGGAATCCGATTGGTGCTACTATATTTCGTTCTCGAGATATATGTAATTGCTTATAAGAAATTAACATTTTAGAATGACCCCATTTGTTTTCACTTAACACACGAATACTAAAAAACAGTTCTCCAATGTCGCGCTTTTGCCTGCTACGTTTAAAAAGCACTTAGCTTTTAAATAAATTCTGTGGCCAATTTAACTACGCTAAATCCGTCTTTTTAAGGCGAGTATGAACATAACTTTTATTTTGTTTTTATATTCTCTTTTAGTCCTTCAATTTGCAAGTCGATATATTTATCAAATAGGGAGTAAATTGATTATCAACAAATTATTTTTCAAGATGCATTACGACGAAACGATAGTTTCTGATTTTCTATCAAAGGAATGTTGAGCAACCGAATAGCTGTATTATTAATGTTTTTCAAAGGCTCCTGTTCAAACCGAGATTTAGAAACTATTTGTACCTCTTATTTAACCATTACCATTAAAAATAGGGAAACATTAGCTGTTTGCTGTACACTGAATTGGATTGGATATACGGAATGTTACAGTTTTCAAATAAAGAAATAGTTATTTTGCGTGTTGAATGATCCCATGAGTAGAATCAAATATCACAAAATTCTACTTTATTTACACAATTATAGAAAATTCTAAATGAACGTATATTAACTAAGTTATATTTTTCAATTCAATATATCATTGAATAATTCAGGATTATCTTTCTAAAACTGTTAATTTGATGTTTTCATTTTATAATATTCGTATGCGAGTACATTTGCTAAATCTACGCATTATCGGAATGAAATCGCGTTACATTCTCTCTTTCTCTAGATTAGGAAGTCCATGCAAACAGGCTTTTCGCTACAAAATTAAATATCGCTGGCGGAGCTCCTAAGTATCATTGTGAATTTGAAAATACTATTAGCTGTTTGCTGTACACTGTATTGGATTGTACAAATGGAATGTTAAAGTTTTCAAATAAATAATTATTTTGTGTGTTGAAAGATGACATGAGTAGAATCAGACATAACAAAATGCTACTTTATTTACACACATTTAGAAATTTCTAAACGAACGTATATAAATTTTAAGTAAATATATTCAATTCAATATATCATTCAATAATTCAGGGCCATCTTTCTAAAACTGTTAATTTGATGTTTTCATTTTATAATATTCGAATCAGAGTGCGTGTGCTAAATCTCCGCATTGTTAACATATATTTTTAAACAATATTAATTATTATATTTTCAACATTTTTTTAGATTGGCGAACATTTCAATGTAATTTCATTAATTCCTAAATGATTGAAAATAAATGCTTTTAAAAATTCAATTATTATAGCGTCTTAAAATATAACAAAGACACGTACTTGGAAAAACGAGTTGTTACTATTAAATGAAAACAAAAAGAGATGTTATAACAATTCAAAGAGATTTAGCTGTTATGTTTACAGTTTAGTAAATATAAATTACGTAGCATTTTTCAGTGAAAATACATGGAACGAACTTGGTGGTCAAGTCATAATACCTTCTCAACGCAGACCACCTTTCAGATTCAATCCCACAAATATCGTCAGAGTTCGAAGGTGGTTTGTTGGACGCTACTCTCCATTCTATGAAACTACCGAATCCTTGAATTCTGTACAGGGAGGACGTAGTGGTTGACTAAACGAAAACGGGTCATTCAAGGTATGTAATGTTCAATAGTTGAAAACGTTTAACCATTATAAATTTCCCCGAAGGAAAATATCAAATAATTAATGTTAATGATCACCAGCTTAACATTGCCTTTACTCTTTCGATGTTTTCAATATCCCAAACACCTACAGAAAACGCATGTTTCTCCAGGTTATTATAAAACCAATTCAATAAATAAAAGCATTTATTCACGTTTTTATTTGTAAAACACTAAAATATCTGAGATATTATTTGATTCATGTCTTCATCGGAGGTCTGAGATTTAAAAAAATACTAAGCAGAGAAAATTAAAGTAATTGTGAGTGATTGATGAAGTTCGATGATCAAAAGAAAAATAATATTTCTTGCTTCATATAATAATAATAATAATAATAATAATAATAATAATAATAATAATAATAATAATAATAATAATAATAAAATTGTCTTTATTTGTGGTGAGGCTCAGGCCTTAAGGCCTGCTCTTCCGCCTAACCACTTTAATTAATTTACAATTTTAAAAATTACAGTTGAGGCGTTCGGATGTAATTAATATTAACTGACTTTTAATGATTCGGATGTAATTAATATTACCTGACGTGTCGCAGAAGAAGAAAAAAATCAATTTGTGATTAACCAACTACATTAATTTATCAGTATGAGCCAAATTAATTTATTGTCATTTTTGTTTATTCTTCAAATTTTGCAAAATGGAAAGACATGATGTAAGGAACATTCTTAAAAAATGTGTAATAAGATAGCTCCCACTTATTCCACTTAGAATCAATAATTCTAAATTCACCAGAAATGTCAGTTGTCATTACCCGACAGCCTCAACTGTGAACAATAAACAAAAACAAAAAAGGGGGGTTATTTTACATTTACGACTGGGATGCAATACTAGGGACCATCCCGGCATACGCCTTAAGCGATTGAGTAAACCCAGAAAAAACCTCAATCAGGATGGCGGCTTAAGGCCGAAATATTGAGAGGAAGAAATATCAGAGCTGAGAGTGAAAAACAAGAGAAAAGGGGAAGAGAAGAAAATGGAGGTGGACAAGAGGAGATAATAAAGAAATGATAATGAAAAGGATACGGGGGGATCAGAAGAGAAAATATAGTACATATAATTTTACAATTACATAACAACAGCTAGTTCTTGATGACATATACAATGCATAATATCAATCAACAATAAGGGAAATTACCACATTAATCATTAAGTAAAGGCACTTACAAAAGGATATCTTACAGTATAAAATACAGAAAGTGTCAATAAAATAATAGTGACTACTGATTTTCTTTGTAACAATAATAGTAATAAAATATATAAATAATAATAAAAGTGACAAACATCATAATTTCATAAACATTTGTAAGCTGTAGTTTTACACAATATTTTCTTATTTTACATTTAGAAATCTATTACATTATAGCAACAAAGTTGTATTTTAGATATAGCTATGTAATTTCTCTAATTTTAAACATTGTATCAGCAGTAATAGGATTAGCTTTTACTGTATCCTGAAGTAGGAAAGGAGGAAGATGGCCAGGAGGAAGGGAGTGGGAAGAAATACTTTCGAAAATATGACTTAAAAAAACAACAGAAAAAACGATCTAGCATGGAGGATGATATGTAATAAAGGGATCATGGTCATTGTTTCAGAAAGTAATTAAGATAAAATTGCGGATAGAACAGAGAGCGTGTGTAGACTACATTTCATTGTTTTTTATCCAGACACCAAGTTGAGTTTTGAATTTTCTAAAGTTGCTAATTCTCTTAAGATGTGTAGGTAGTGAGTTCCAGTTTCGAATTACTGTGACAGTGTAAGATTTACTGTATGACACAGTGTTGTGTCGAGGTACGCACAGCAATAATGCCGAACGCGATCGCTCTAGTGTTAGCATTTTGAAGTTCTTAGACATGTGTGTTTGAAGGCCGTTGTACAAGATTTTATGGAGAAGCAAGAGGCTATGCAATGTTCTTCTTTTTTCAATGGAGCTAATTTTTGTCTGTCTGTAGTACGCAGATACATGATCGTACTTACGAAGATCGAATATGAAACGAATGCATGCGTTTTGTGCTGTTTGCAACTTCCGTTGTTGCTTGGTTTTTAAGTCAGTGAGCAAGAAATCACAGTAATCGAAATGGGGCATAATTAGTGAAGTAATCAGGTTCATACGTGTGTTTATAGGAAGTAGTTCTCGTACGCGTTTTAGGGAGTGGAGGTCTTTGAAGACTTTTTGACAAATCTTACTTACATGTGTAGTCCAACTGAGAGTGCTGTCTAAATGCATTCCTAGGTTTTTTACGTCGTTACACCAGGGTAGAGGGGAGCCATTTATACTAATGGACGGAAGGGTTTTCTCTAATTTGTTGATGGCGTTGCGGGAGCCTATCAGTAAGCTTTGGGACTTATTTGGGTTTAATAAAAGTCCTAGGGCTGCGGTCCATTTATTGAGAGCATTTAGGTCCTCATTTATTTTCTGAACTAAAGAGTTAAGCTCCGACGGATGTCCGCTGACATATAGTTGAAGGTCATCTGCGTACATTTTATAGTGACAGTATTTAAGACATTGTCCTACGTCGTTTACGTAAATTAAGAATGCTAAGGGTCCTAGAACTGTTCCCTGTGCAATACCCCGGGCGGTTCTAATGGCACTGGATCGGTTTTCACCTGATACTACGACTTGTTGACGACCTGAAAGATATTGTGAGAACCACCGTATCGTGGGTTTAGCGAAGCCCAATGCTTTCATTTTCTCTAGCAGGATATCATGATCAACCGAGTCAAATGCTTTACTGAAATCTAAGAGAATAAGTATTGTTAATTTACCGTTGTCAATGGCGATTCTGGCCTCTTCAATTAAGCTTAAAAGCACAGTTCCTGTACTTCTGCCTGATCGAAAACCATGTTGATGTTCACTTAAGAGATTTTTGCTGTCTAAATAGTTCGTTATTTGATGTCGTGCAATTTTTTCTAATACTTTAGAAATTGTAGGTAGAATACTAATAGGTCTGTACTCAGGAGGATTTGTTGATTTAGGAAGAGGATGGACAAGTGCAGTTTTCCAAGAGGTCGGATAAGTTCCACTTATGAGAGAAAAATTTATTATATCTGTTACAATGGGATATATTATTTCGGCACAAAGTTTCAGTAATTTGGCATTAATATTGTCTACTCCAGAGGCGTTTGATTTTAGACTCTGAATAGTTTTAAGGACGTCAATAGGACTTGCACACGCGAAGAAAAATTCTTCTGGAGTATTTCTAGAATGGAACTGTAAGTTTGATAGAGTCATGCTTTTTAATGAACTTTCGAAATGGGGAGCCATATTAGCGAAACGTTGGTTTAGGGAGTCTAGAGGTATATCAATTTGAAGCGGTGCTCGTGATCTGCCTATGCCAAGAGTGCATAGAGATTTCCATACTTGTTTCGAGTCGCCATTTGTACCCAAAACTTTGTGGTAATATTTACATTTCGCGTTTCTCAATTTTTGTGTAACAACATTTCTTAATTTTTTGTATTTATGACACCTTGTAATGTAAATGACTGTATAATTAATTTGTATAATTATTTGTATAATGACACCTTTAATAAACGTGTATTTACATGGGATACATATATTTAAACAAGCATATTAATGAAAATGTACAAAAATAGTAGAATTAAAAATAAAACTTTATTTCATCAGTAAGTATTATTTTATTAAGTTCTTTTTTGTGATTCATGTGCTCCTCTGTGAATCACGTAGTACTCGTGATTCGTATGATCCAGTTTCTCAGAATAATACGAAACCTGCTAGACACATACACTAAACCATGGTGGAAATATTTCCACCATGCACTAAACATAATAGTTGTCAAATAGTTATTTACGACATGAATATCGTAAGATACCTTATTACAATTCGAAATTGGAGAATTATCAAACAAGGCTATTAGGCCGAAATTGTTAACAATTGAATATTGTAATATAACGTTACCATTTGAATATCATATAAAGAAGGAAATTGTCAAAATTCATGTGAACTATAATTTTTGTTAAATTTGACTCCTTGTCCTGCGAAAGATGACATCAGACAGTACTTATGTTGACAGTTCTTATGCCATGGGTTTGTTCTAATACTACTTGCAGTACGCAAATTATTATTTTTGGTATTATTGAAGGACAGATATATGCAGGGCTTGTTCCTGTAACTTTTGAACGGGTGAAGATATTGCAATTCAGTTTTCACGGAGTGTTTAATTTATATTAATTCAAGATTTAGTTTTACAAACATATTTCATGAAGGAAAAATCTCCAGCGTTAATATTGTTATTCGAGAATGTTAATATTTGTTTGAAATATTTGAAAATTCATATGTTTCGCCCAAAATTGAACGTACGACATTTTTAAACGTCTTCTGCTTCGAGGAATAGATTTACAGAAAATAATTGGAGCTTTCTTTGAAAAAAATTGGAAAATATGATGGGGTTGAAGTGTAAAGTACCTTCAAAATTAAGAGATTCGTAATATGAGACAGATTGTTCAAGGAATATCCATTCTCGTTAAAATCCTGTTTACTTAGGATCGAATTACTCATACGTAGACGGATTGACAAAGAGGTTTTTCAAAAATCACTTTTTCAAGTTCAAAACACAAGCATTTGACAGCCCCATATATAGAAAGTAGTACAAGAAAAATATCAACAATCCACTTTTTTCGAATTAGCGACTTACAAAACGTGTTTTCTGTGAAAACTTCGACACTTTCTCCTGCAGCATTACGTAACTCTCTTTACACTACTTTACTAGCAGAGGCTGAGGCACGTGTTTAAACAGTCACAGCCGGATGTAACCGAGTTTCTGAGGGGTTGAAATATCTCCCATAGGTGATAGAGAGGTCCTTAACTTAATATTATTGACCATTAAGAAGTGTCTTATGAATAAAATAAAGATATTCACATCGGTTTCTGAAGTGTCCAAGTTACAAACACAAAGGTTCAATAAACAATTTATTGCCAAAAACCAAGTACAAAGCTATAGTGCCGGATATCCTGAAGAATTGGTACAGAGACGAAGCCGGGTTGTCGTAAGTCCAGAAGATGTACCAAGGTATGCCGAGTCCACCAAGTAACCAGAGAGAAGAGTCCGTTGTCGTAGCGCTGTTGTCGTAGTCTATCGCACTTCACCGTAACCACCACTTAAACACTGTCTCGACGCACTTTCACCGCTGCTCGCTCGCTCACTCACTGACTGCTGCCTCAGCTCCGCGTCGAGGTTTTATAGCCCCCCGGGCCGTAGGCCCGCCGACTGGCTGTGTAAAAGGGGCGGGGTCGAATCTCGCCCCGCTCGCTCAGGCGTGGCGGCCGCACTCAGCCGCGCACCGCTGGCCCGCGCTTGCTGCTGGCCGCTGCCGCCAGGGGCGGTAACGCCCCCTGACGTGCTCCTGTGGCGGCACATTCAATCATGTGCGGCCGGTCACGACACCCTCCGCGCCCAATTGCGTCGTATACGGCGCAAAACGCACCCTCCTGGTGCTCCTCCGGGGGCGCAACTGCGCCCTGGGTGTCTCCACTGCGCCTTCTCCTCCTGGCTCGCTGACCTCCTCTGGTGGGGGTTCTGCTGTGTCCTGGCCGCTGGTCCCTGCGGCGGCTGTCTCCTGCGGGATGTAAATGGTTTCCCTCATCACTTTTTTATAGAACTCCTGTTGTGATACCTTGGGGAGTGAATCCACCCTGCTGGGGTTCACCCGGGGTCTCAACTGCCCCTGGTGGCGTGTCACTACCCTACCCTCTGTGCGGACTAGGTATGTCCTGTTCCCTTTTGCTGCCGTTACTATGCCCGGGAGCCAAGCTGGGCATTTTTTAAAAGAGGTACAATATACCATATCACCCACCTGGAATCTTGGTTGCGTTCCTACCGACCTGTAAGGATCCACCGGGCTTAGCAGTGACAACAACGTTCTCGGTTGTCTCCCGTGAAGTACCTCGGCAGGGCTCCTGCCGTCCGCGCCTGGCAAGGTGCGGAAGGTGACCAAGACCCGCAGCAGCGCTCTGGACCTGTGCGTACCTGCTGCGCGCGCTTTCGACATGGCTGTCTTGAACGTTCTCACGAACCTCTCCGCTTCCCCATTCGATTGCGGGTGAAACGGCGGTGCACAGACATGCTGGATCCCATTGCTCGCGCAGAAATTCGCGAACTCTTGGGATGTGAATTGGGTTCCGTTGTCTGACACCAACGTGACCGGTAGCCCCTCGGTCACAAAAATTCTCTCTAGCGCATTGATGGTCTGAGTCGACGTGGTGTTAGCCATTTCCACTACGTATGGGTAATTAGACTTGGCGTCTACTACGACCAACCACATCTTGTCCCAAAATGGGCCCGCGAAGTCTATGTGTACCCGTTCCCACGGCTCACTAGGCTCAGGCCAGGGAACCAAATCCTTCCTAGGTGCGCTCTGATTTAACTGGCAGGCCTCACATCTCTTGAGCAACTGTACGATGTCCGAGTTCATCCCCTCCCAGAAGCAGTGACGACGCGCCAGCTGCTTCGTGCGGACCACCCCCCAGTGTCCCTCATGGAGGAGGTCCAATACGGTCTTCCTTAGTACCTTCGGGATGACGACTCTCGTAAATTCCTCTCCGGCTAAGAGCAACACTCCTGCCTTGCAAGTCAACCTGTCTTTCTTGTTATACCAGGATGCATTGCTCCTCAAGCACCTAAGTGGCCAGCCTTCCCTAACATAATTCCTCACTGCCCGCAGCTCTGGATCTTTATCCGTCTCCTGCGCGATTCTTCTGGCTCCCAATGGGAACTCCGACAGTACCAGGCATTCTTCCGTATCAATCTGGAGGCACTCTTCCTCCAGCTTGTCGAACTCCAGGTCCGGACCTCCTGGCAACCTGGATAAAGCGTCCGCATTGGCGTGCTGCGTTGTGCTCCTGAAGTGGATCTGGTAATTGTAGTCTGACAAGAATAGCGCCCACCTTTGCAGTTTCTTCGCTGTGCTCTCCGGGATCCGTTTTCCAGGGTGAAATAGTTGCACTAGCGGCTTGTGGTCAGTAATTATATGGAATTTACTGCCATATAAATAATCGTTGAACTTTCTCACCGCGAAGATTATTCCTAACGCCTCCTTTTCAATTTGCGAATAATTTCTTTGATGTTTGTTGAGGGATTTTGACGCAAACGCAATAGGCCTCTCCACCCCATTGCTGTCCTTCTGCGATAACACCGCCCCAAGACCATACTCAGAGGCGTCCGCTGCTACCGTGGTGAGCCTACCCGGCACAAAATGATTTAACTTAACTGTTTTGACTAGTTCTTCCTTCAACCGGCTCAGAGCTCTTTCGCAGTCTTGGGACCATACGAATTTCACTCCTTTCTTCCTCAGCTTGTTTAGTGGAGCTGCGATAGTAGAAAAATTCCTAATGAACTTGTTATAATAGTTCACTTTTCCCAATAATGCTTGCAGCTGCTTCACGTCTGCTGGCGGTGGCAGTCGTAGGATGGCTTCTACGTGCTGGCTAGTGGGTGAAATGCCGGTGCTATCCAGCACGTGCCCCAAGAACACTACCTGGTCCTTAAAGAATTCACACTTGACCTTGTTCACCCTCAAACCATTGTCCTGGAGCACCTTAAATAAACTCTTCAAGTTTTCCTCGTGTTCCTTTTCCGTGCTCCCCGTGACTATGATATCGTCCAGGTAGTTACAACAGCCCTTCAGCTCTGCTGTCAACTGTTCTAGACAGCGCTGGAACAGTGCGGCTGCGGAATTCACGCCGAATGGCAGCCTGTTATATCTGAAGAGTCCTAACGGGGTGTTAATCACCAAAACTTCCTTGGCTTCCTGGTCGAGTGGCAGCTGTAGGTATGCGTCCCGTAAGTCAATTTTTGAGAATTGTCGTCCACCAGACAATTTATAGAACAGATCTTCCGGCTTCGGGATTGGATATTGCTCTACTTCTACCTGTTGGTTCACAGTACTCTTGAAATCACCGCACAATCTAATCGAACCATTGGCTTTCTTTACCACGACCAACGGCGTGGCCCACTGGCTTGTTGATACTGGAGTGATAACACCGTCCGCCTGCAGCCGTCTCAGCTCTTCGGCTACTTTTTCCCTGAGGGCCCACGGGACTAGTCTTGCTTTGAAAAAGCGTGGCTTGTGCCCCTCCTTCAACTGGATGCTTGCTCGGAAGTGTTTACATTCCCCGAGCCCGGGAGAGAACACTTCTGGAAACTCTTGTTCTAGCTTCCCGACGACCTGTGTTTCTTCGTTCTTCGCGACCTGGTTCACTGAGTCAATTACTCCAAACCCGAGTTTATCAAAGGAGTCGAGGCCCAAAATGTTCGTCACGTCGTAGCGGTCCACCACGATCACTTCAATATCAGCCTGCTTCTTCTTGTAAGCTGCCCTTAGCGACACTTTCCCCAACACCTTAATTGGGGTCCTGCCGAAAGCGTACAAGCCTTTCTGCACCCTCTGACACCTGGGTGCCCCTAACCGCTGGTAGGTTTCTAAATTGATGAGTGTTACCGCGGCCCCTGTATCTAGCAGGAAACTCACCGGCACTTTTCCCAACTCAATTTTGACCATTAGTTTATCTTGCTTGCTGGTATCGAGCACTTGACTGATCATATCGATTTCCATGTCTTGCTCTTGTTTCTTGTACCGCTCCGCGTGCCTCTTTTTTCCGCATACTTCCCTAATGTGGCCCACTTTCTTGCACCAAAAGCACTGCGCGTTTCTGAACCTACATTGTTCTCTTGCATGTAACCTCTCACAGTTTTTACACGACTTCTTTCTTTGCACACTGTCACTGTCACTTCCACTGCCACTGGCTCTCTTGAACACTGGTTTGCCGCTGGGTCGGGGGTTACGCCTCCACTCACAGTGGTTGCCGCCTTTGTTGCGGTAACCTTTCCCGGCACTGTCACTATACTCACTGGAGTCACTGTCGGTCTCGTCTTCTTTTGCCGTCTTTCCGCTGCGTACCGACCCACTGTTTTTGATGTGGTGCAAGTGCGATTCTGCTGCGATCTGGCGAGCTGTCTCACAAGTCATCTCGTACGTCTTACATAGGTTGTGTATTTCCTCTAATGAAGGGTTATCACTTTGTAAGGCTTGAAACCTAATCTTCTCTTCCGGTGTGTGTAGCACTACCATGTCCCTTATTAAAGTCTCCGCGTATGACACTTCCTTATCTGATGGCGGGCACTTGAACTGACAATGCCGCGCCAACCCGGCTAGCTCTGTAATCCACTCACTGTGTGTTTGCCCCTCACTTTTTCTGCACTGAAAAAATTTGAACCTAGCTGCTACCACATGAGGCACTTTGTTGAAGTAATTGTTGAGCTTCTCTAGCATTTCTGCCCATTTGACACTCGATATTTCTCTCTCTGGGAACAGTTTTTTCACTAGGTTGGTCACCTTGTTACCTACGCAGCTCAAAAAGAACGCCTTTTTCATTTTTGCGTCTCCTACCTTGTAACACAGTAGGTGCTGCTCCAACCTGTGTATGTACTCGACCCATTCCTCTGCGTCCGGCCGGAAACCAGGGAACTGTGGAGGGGAGCGGGCACTGACCGCCTCCAACAATGCCGCCATCTGCCTATCAGCCTGTTGTTGCTGCTGCTGCATCTGCTGTTGTTGTAGCTCGAGCTGCTTCTGCTGTTGTTGCATCTGTTGTTGCTGTTGCTGCTGCATCTGCTGTTGTTGCAACTCGAGCTGCTTCTGCTGTTGTTGTATCTGTGCTTCCGCCAGCTGCCGCTGCTGCTGCATCTGTTGTTGCTGTTGCTGCATCTGTTGCTGCATCAGCGTAATTAAAGTTGTTATTTGTTCGGACTCCATGTCGTTGTTTTCTCCTCGTCGCCAATTTGAAGTGTCCAAGTTACAAACACAAAGGTTCAATAAACAATTT
>BLKR01006182.1:0-62931 GCA_011170035.1 Teleogryllus occipitalis
GAGGAGGATTCTAGCGGCCGGCTGCTCTGATCGGTAGTTTTCCGTGGTTTCTCCGATCAACACCAGGCGAATGCCGGAGCAGTACCCTAACAAACGGGCCACGGACCGCGCGCGATCTGTCCTTCCTCTTCCCTCTCCTAACCTCTCCCCTTACACACACACACACACACACACACTTACACTAACATGCACTACACTACCGCGTATTCCGGAAGACCAGTCGGGAGCTTAGAGATTGTCCCGGCTGGGGTGGTGCCCCACTAGTGGGAGAGTCCTGGTTGGGGGAAACCCCACTAGCCGACGTTTAGTCAGCGCCGGATCTCGCCATCCAGCTGGGGAAGACTACCTCCATCTCCCGAGAAACAAACATGCACTACACTAACGGGACTAATGACCAAAGCAGTTGACGCGCCCGGAAACACGAAAATACCAAACCAAACCAAACGAGCGGCACCAGGGCCTCCGCCGCCGCCAACGCAAGGAGCCATCTAAAGTTAGCAGCGCCCAGAAACGAATCTCTACCAAACTATATCCAAAATTAACGGCTAATTAAATGCTAATTAAGTGCTCTATTCCCGAATTTTCCGCTCCTATAGTTTTCCCAAAATCTGGGGCGCTGCTAGCTTTAGACTAAAGTTAGCAGCGCCCAGAAACGAATCTCTACCAAACTATATCCAAAATTAACGGCTAATTAAATGCTAATTAAGTGCTCTATTCCCGAATTTTCCGCTCCTATAGTTTTCCCAAATTCGTGGGGGCTGCTAGCTTTAGACTAAAGTTAGCAGCGCCCAGAAACGAATCTCTTCCAAACTATATCCAAAATTTACGGCTAATTAAATGCTAATTAAGTGCTCTATTCCCGAATTTTCCGCTCCTATAGTTTTCCCAAATTCGTGGGGGCTGCTAGCTTTAGACTAAAGTTAGCAGCGCCCAGAAACGAATCTCTACCAAACTATATCCAAAATTAACGGCTAATTAAATGCTAATTAAGTGCTCTATTCCCGAATTTTCCGCTCCTATAGTTTTCCCAAATTCGTGGGGGCTGCTAACTTTAGACTAAAGTTAGCAGCGCCCAGAAACGAATCTCTACCAAACTATATCCAAAATTAACGGCTAATTAAATGCTAATTAAGTGCTCTATTCCCGAATTTTCCGCTCCTATTGTTTTCCCAAAATCGTGGGCGCTGCTAGCTTTGGACTAAAGTTAGCAGCGCCCAGAAACGAATCTCTTCCAAACTATATCCAAAATTTACGGCTAATTAAATGCTAATTAAGTGCTCTATTCCCGAATTTTCCGCTCCTATAGTTTTCCCAAAATCGTGGGAAAAACAATTAACATTAGTCCTATCTCCTTCCAAGACAGAGCAATTTATAATTCATTCTCTACGCAATTTGAAATTCATACTCTACGCCAAAATGTCCCTTAAACAAATACTAAAAATAATCTATAGTAAAAAAATTTGCCGCTCACCGCTTAGTTTGAATAACATGGGTTCGAATCCCAAAAATGACCCTCAGCCGAACGCTGTGCGCAAGGAAGAAAGACGCTCCTTCCAAGCCAGCGCATTTTATAATTCATACTCTACGCCAAAATATGCCCTAAACAAATACTAAATATAATTCATAACAAAAAAATTTGCCGCTCACCTGTTAGTTTGATTAACATGGGTTCGAATCCCAAAAATGATCCTCGGCGGAACGTTGTGCGCAAGGAAGAGTGCCGCTCCTTCCAAGCCAGCGCAATTTATAATTCATACTCTACGCCAAAACGTGCCCTAAACAAATACTAAATACAATCTATAACCAAAAAATGTTCCGCTCACCGCTTAGTTTGATTAACATGGGTTCGAATCACAAAAATGATCCTCGGGGGAACGCTGTGCGCAAGGATGAGTGCCGCTCCTTCCAAGCCAGCGCAATATGAAATTCATACTCTACGCCAAAACGTGCCCTAAACAAATACTAAAAATAATCTATAATCAAAAAATTTGCCGCTCACCGCTTAGTTTGAATAACATGGGTTCGAATCCCAAAAATGACCCTCAGCCGAACGCTGTGCGCAAGGAAGAAAATCGCTTCTTCCAAGCCAGCGCATTTTATTATCCATACTCTACGCTAAAAAGTGCCTTAAACAATTACTAAATATAGTCTATAATCAAAAAATTTACCGCTCACCGCTTAGTTTGAATAACATGGGTTCGAATTCCAAAAATGACCCTCAGCCGAACGTTGTCCGCAAGGAAGAAAACGGTCCTTCCAACCCAGCGCAATTTATAATTCATACTCTGCGCCAAAATATGCCCTAAACAAATACTAAATACAATCTATAATCAAAAAATTTACCGCTCACCGCTTAGTTTGAATAACATGGGTTCGAATCCCAAAAATGACCCTCATCCAAACGCTGTGCGCAAGGAAGAAAGACGCTCCATCCAAGCCAGCGCATTTTATAATTCATACTCTAGACCAAAATGTGCCCAAAACAAATACTAAATATAATCCATTACAAAAAAATTTGCCGCTCACCGGTTAGTTTGATTAACATGGGTTCGAATCCCAAAAATGATCCTCGGCGGAACGCTGTGCGCTAGGAAGAGTGCCGCTCCTTGCAAGCCAGCGCAATATGAAATTCATACTCTACGCCAAAACGTGCCCTAAACAAATACTAAAAATAATCTATAATCAAAAAATTTGCCGCTCACCGCTTAGTTTGAATAACATGGGTTCGAATCCCAAAAATGACCCTCAGCCGAACGCTGTGCGCAAGGAAGAAAATCGCTTCTTCCAAGCCAGCGCATTTTATTATTCATACTCTACGCCAAAAAGTGCTTTAAACAATTACAAAATATAGTCTATAATCAAAAAATTTACCGCTCACCGCTTAGTTTGAATAACATGGGTTCGAATCCCAAAAATGACCCTCAGCCGAACGCTGTGCGCAAGGAAGAACGACGCTCCCTCCAAGCCAGCGCATTTTATTATTCATACTCTACGCCAAAAAGTGCCTTAAACAATTACTAAATATAGTCTATAATCAAAAAATTTGCCGCTCACCGCTTAGTTTGAAAAACAAGGGTTCGAATCCCAAAAATGACCCTCAGCCGAACGCTGTGCGCAAGGAAGAAAATCGCTTCTTCCATGCCAGCGCATTTTATTATTCATACTCTACGCCAAAAAGTGCTTTAAACAATTACAAAATATAGTCTATAATCAAAAAATTTACCGCTCACCGCTTAGTTTGAATAACATGGGTTCGAATCCCAAAAATGACCCTCAGCCGAACGCTGTGCGCAAGGAAGAACGTCGCTCCTTGCAAGCCAGCGCATTTTATTATTCATACTCTACGCCAAAAAGTGCCTTAAACCATTACTAAATATAGTCTATAATCAAAAAATTTACCGCTCACCGCTTAGTTTGAATAACATGGGTTCGAATCCCAAAAATGACCCTCAGCCGAACGCTGTGCGCAAGGAAGAACGTCGCTCCTTGCAAGCCAGCGCATTTTATTATTCATACTCTACGCCAAAAAAGTGCCGCTAAACCATTACTAAATATAGTCTATAATCAAAAAAATTTACGCTCACCGCTTAGTTTGAATAACATGGAGTTCGAATCCAAAAATGACCCTCAACCGAACGCTGTGCGCAAGGAAGAACGTCGCTCCTTGCAAGCCAGCGCATTTATTATTCATACTCTACGCCAAAAGTGCCTTAAACCATTACTAAATATAGTCTATAATCAAAAAATTTACGCTCACCCATGGTTTACGAACAACATGCGAATCCCAAAAATGACCCTCAGCCGAACTTGCTGTGCAAGGAAGAAAGTCGCTCCTTCCAAGCCAGCGCATTTTATATTCATACTCTACGCCAAAAGTGCCTTAAACAATTACTAAATATAGTCTATAATCAAAAAATTTACCGCTCACCGCTTAGTTTGAATAACATGGGTTCGAATCCAAAAATGACCCTCAGCCGAACGCTGTGCGCAAGGAAGAACGTCGCTCCTTGCAAGCCAGCGCATTTTATTATTCATACTCTACGCCAAAAAGTGCCTTAAACCATTACTAAATATAGTCTATAATCAAAAAATTTACCGCTCACCGCTTAGTTTGAATAACATGGGTTCGAATCCAAAAAATGACCCTCAGCCGAACGCTGTGCGCAAGGAAGAACGTCGCTCCTTGCAAGCCAGCGCATTTTATTATTCATACTCTACGCCAAAAAGTGCCTTAAACCATTACTAAATATAGTCTATAATCAAAAAATTTACCGCTCACCGCTTAGTTTGAATAACATGGGTTCGAATCCCAAAAATGACCCTCAGCCGAACGCTGTGCGCAAGGAAGAACGTCGCTCCTTGCAAGCCAGCGCATTTTATTATTCATACTCTACGCCAAAAAGTGCCTTAAACCATTACTAAATATAGTCTATAATCAAAAAATTTACCGCTCACCGCTTAGTTTGAATAACATGGGTTCGAATCTCAAAAATGACCCTCGCCCGAACGCTGTGCGCAAGGAAGAGTGACGCTCCTTCCAAGCCAGCGCAATATGAAATTCATACTCTACGCCAAAATGTGCCCTAAACAAATACTAAATATAATTCATAAAAAAAAATTTGCCGCTCACCGGTTAGTTTGATTAACATGGGTTCGAATCCCAAAAATGATCCTCGGATTCATTTCGGATATACTTGTAGTTTGGTAAAGTTTCGTTTTTGGGCGACGCTAACATTAGATGATTTCCTACAAGGTACATTTCTGCAATTTGAATCTGTGCAATTTAATCTGACTGACTCTGACTGGTTAATCAGCGGCCAATTTTTAATTACATATTAGTTTTAGCACCTGTTTACGGCACATTTTGGCATTTGGCAGAGTCTGAATTGTAACATTCGATGGCTTAGGAAGAACAGCTCTTATATTAGGCGCAGCGTTCGACCAAGGGCCATTGTTGGGATTCGAGCCCATGGTATTCAAACAAAACGGTCAGCGGCAAATTCTTATATTACAGATTACGTATAGTATTGGATTACGGCACATTTTAGCGTAGAGTATAAATTAATAATTGCGTTAGCTTGAAAGAAGCGTCACTCTTCCTTGCACACGGCGTACGGCCGATAGTCATTTTTGGGATTTGAACCCACGTTATTCAAACTATTTGGTGAGCAGCAAATTTTGTTATTATAGATTATATTTAGTATTGGTTTAGGGCACATTTTGGTGTAGAGTATGAATTATAAATTGCGCTGGCTTGGAAGGAGCGTCACTCTTCCTTGCGCACAGCGTTCGGGCGAGGGTCATTTTTGAGATTCGAACCCATGTTATTCAAACTAAGCGGTGAGCGGTAAATTTTTTGATTATAGATTATATTTAGTATTTGTTTAGGGCACATTTTGGCGTAGAGTATGAATTTCACATTGCGCTGGCTTGGAAGAAGCGGCACTCTTCCTTGCGCACAGCGTTCCGCCGAGGATCATTTTTGGGATTCGAACCCATGTTAATCAAACTAACCGGTGAGCGGCAAATTTTTTTGTAATGGATTATATTTAGTATTTGTTTAGGGCACATTTTGGCGTAGAGTATGAATTATAAATTGCGCTGGCTTGGAAGGAGCGTCTTTCTTCCTTGCGCACAGCGTTCGGATGAGGGTCATTTTTGGGATTCGAACCCATGTTATTCAAACTAAGCGGTGAGCGGCAAATTTTTTTATTATAGACTATATTTAGTATTTGTTTAGGGCACTTTTTGGCGTAGAGTATGAATTTCATATTGCGCTGGCTTGGAAGGAGCGGCACTCTTCCTTGCGCACAACGTTCCGCCGAGGAGCATTTTTGGGATTCGAACCCATGTTATTCAAACTAAGCGGTGAGCGGCAAATTTTTTTATTATAGAATATATTTAGTATTTGTTTACAGCACATTTTGGCGTAGAGTATGAAATATAAAATGCGCTGGATTGGAAGGAGCGTCACTCTTCCTTGGGCACAGCGTTCGACGCAGGTTCATTTTTGGGATTCGAACCCATGTTCTTCAAACGAACCGGTGAGCGGCAAATTTTTTTGTTATGGATTATATTTAGTATTTGTTTAGGGCACTTTTTGGAGTAGAGTATGAATTTCATATTGCGCTGGCTTGGAAGGAGCGGCACTCTTCCTTGCGCACAGCGTTCCGCCGAGGATCATTTTTGGGATTCGAACCCATGTTAATCAAACTAACCGGTGAGCGGCAAATTTTTTTGTAATGGATTATATTTAGTATTTGTTTAGGGCACATTTTGGCGTAGAGTATGAATTATAAATTGCGCTTGCTTGGAAGGAGCGTCTTTCTTCCTTGCGCACAGTGTTCGGATGAGGGTCATTTTTGGGATTCGAACCCATGTTATTCAAACTAAGCGGTGAGCGGCAAATTTTTTGATTATATATTATTTTTAGTATTTGTTTAGGGGACATTTTGGCGTTGAGTATGAATTTCAAATTGCGTAGAGAATGATTTATAAATTGCTCTGTCTTGGAAGGAGATAGAACTAATGTTAATTGTTTTTCCCACGATTTTGGGAAAACTATAGGAGCGGAAAATTCGGGAATAGTGCACTTAATTAGTATTTAATTAGCCGTTAATTTTGGATATAGTTTGGTAGAGATTCGTTTCTGGGCGCTGCTAACTTTAGATGGCTGGCAGAATTGTTATTGGCCAGGTATAGACCGCGATATAGAAAAAATGATCAGAGAATGCCGAAGTTGCCAAGCACATCAAAAGAATCCCAGGCAGCAATGGGTCTCTTGGCCAGAACCAGAAGGGCCGTGGGATAGGTTGCACATAGATTTCGCGGGCCCCTTCCAGGGATCAACTTGGCTTATAGTGACGGATGCACAGACAAATTTCCCATAGGTGACAGAAATGTCGAACCCGACGGCACACGCCACGGTAAGAGTTCTGCAGAGAATTTGTAGTATTGAAGGATTGCCCAGGGCGATAGCTTCGGACAACGGTCCCCAATTTACGGCAGAAGTGTTCCAGAGGTTTTGTGATAGTAACGGAATTAAGCATATTCTAGCACCCCCGTACCACCCCCGCTCAAACGGTGAGGCCGAGCGCTTTGTACAAACGTTCAAATCGGCTATGGCAAAAGCGAAGTATGATGGAGTCAGTAGGGAGCAGGCGGTCCTATCGTTGCTGGCCTCGTATAGGGCTATGCCGGGGAGGAATGGAATGAGCCCCGCACAGAGGTTACACGGGCGGCAACCGAGGACGCTGTTATCTTTGATGCAGCCAACAGCTGAAACCAGGAAGTGGCAGGTAGAGCCGAAGTTCGCAGTGGGAAATCAGGTATTCATCAGAAGCTTCCGGGATGACCCCAAATGGGTACCGGGCAAAATACTGAAAGTAGAAGGAGCTAGAGTGTATGTAGTACGAACGCAGTACAAGATAGTTAGGAGACATCAGGAACACATCAGGCGCAGGACCTTCGAGATTCCAGAAGTTGACGAAGTACTACAGACAAGGGTAGCAGAACCGGGTAGAAATTTAGGCAGGCTGTTTGGTTTTCAGAGAGAGCCCATTAAGAGTACGCTGCCGGCACAGGAGCAGCAACCAGCAGAAGCAGCAGAGCAGCGGGAGGCGGAAGACGAACAGCAGCAGGAGGACCCGCGGCTAATTGGACGGGCCCGCCTCTTTGACAGCGACAGCGAAATGAGCGAGACAGCCCCCGGAGCAGAGGCGCACCACCCGAGACCGGAGCGGGTACAGCAGAATCATCAGCAGCAGCCGCCGCCACCAGACAGCGGCGACGCAGAGATGAAGGAGACGGCCACTGGTGGGGAGGCGCATCAGCAACCAGAGGGGTTGCCCCTGCAATACAAGCAGCAGCAGCAGCAGCAGCAGCAGCGGTTGGGGGCGCCCAGGCGCCGCAGTGCGCGCTTACAGAAGCGCGCCGCTCCCTACGCCCACAATTAGGCGGGGAGGGTGTAGTATCTGTAGGAGCAGATACTACGGAAACAACGTCAGCGGCGTCGCGGGATAGGAATTACCCGCGCCGCGGATAGAGGGAGCAGCGAGCGCGCCCCGTCGCCACCCGGCGACCGGGAACGGGAAGGGGTAGAGCAGCCACCCCTCCCCTGCGGGGAGAGGGACGCCGAGCGGAGGGTTGGAGCGCTGGTGGTCTCGGCCACTCGGAACTTGGATGCGGAGCAGTCGTGACTGAGAAAGACTTTATGGTGAACGTGTTCGTGTTGATGTAGAGATTATTGGAGATTGGGATAAATAAAATTGTTGTTTTACAAATTGTCTATGTTCCTGATTTGGTATACAACAATTTTACAGATTTAATTGATGAACATACTTCTACGTTAATATGTGCTTCAAATTTCAGACACAGGTAAGGATTATATGGCACGACCCATCTGTTGTCCAGTCCATTATTTACCTTTTGTCCATTATTTCTTCTGCGATAAATCGGGTAACCATTAGCGATTAACTGAGTCTCTTCTGTAAACTCCTTAGGGAAACCCTTTGTGCAAATACTATTTTCCATGCAACGTGCTATGGGATTTAAAGTTCCACATGGACCATGTATCATACAGCGCTGAACGAAATCAAATAAACGAGGATTCTCTGACTGGTTTGGTATTTCTGCACATGATACGACATCTACATCACTCGCATCTCTTATCTTATCTTCCGTACATAAAATCAGCAACATGTGGCAATGAGGTAGCCCTCTTTGCTGGAATTCAATTACATGAACATTAGCAACCACAACACCAAATATCAATTTCTTATATAGGTCCTCTATGAGCTCTCTCAATTTTTTCCTGGTTCCTTCCCCTCATCAAACATGAAGGCTGCAGCTATTTCCTCCGATACTGGAATATTGTACCAACGCTTGTCAAATGAATTTTCCAAGGAGAATTTTAGCTCCATATTTTGAACATGACCCGTAATGTCCTTCATGTGTTGAAAAAGCTGATTTATATGAAGAATAATTTCCTGTAAATTCTGCATAATATATCACAAAAACGATTTTCATGCCTATCTATACGTTTATTTAGAGCTTCACTTGCATCTAAAATGAATAAAACTGCATATGATGGCTGAATGTTATTTTCTGGAATCAAAGGCCCAACAGCATAATATATCTGTCCATGAATTTTTAGACAATAAGGCCCTGGCCCTCGTAAATGAACAGCATTTAACTGAACAGATGCAAAAGCCAGAGCATTATAATACTGCCGTATGTTTTCAAGATAATTTCTTGTTGTCGAATCATTTACTTCGATTAGCTCTCTAAGAAACTGAGGCACGGCAATTGGTGGTAACTTTATTTTCCCCTTATGGCAACATATAGGAGTGTTCTGCTCACCTCGGAAAAGTTTTGCAGAACAATGACTACATCTATTGTCCATTCCACCAACACTGAACAATGGAACTTCACTGTCAGAATTATATATTCTGGCAGCATCATAACTAAGTGGAAGGTCTCTGCTTGCACTTCTGTTGCGACGGATGCCATGCGTTTCATCAGCTTGTCTGCTTGAACTTGCACGTTCATTTTACAGAGCCCGCCTTTCCCGTTTTCTTCTGTCTTCTCTTTCCAGTGTAAGAGGTCATTTACGTGGCATATTTGTCCTAAATTTAAAAAATCTATGAACATTGAGGATTTAATGTTAATGAAACAAAAATGTAAGTCTTAAAATCATAATACATAGTGCTATTTAATTTGCAGAATGTTTTCTTGAATATATTTAATAATCAGAACATATATCACTTAACTAACCTTTATTTCAAGATACTCTGCGCTATTTAGCTGCACTAATATGTAGGCAGAATGAAGGTTGAACCTATCAAAACAAAATATGGAAAATAAAATTGTTGAAAAAATGCATGCTTATATTATAAATAACCGCAAAATAGAGTGAAAACAGTTTAATTTAGGTCTTAAGAATAACAATTACAAATATATTAGAAAGAATTTTAAGAGAAAAAGAAATTTTTAAAGGGAACATAATATTAAGAAAAAAATTTTAAGAGATTATTTAACATTAAAAAAAGAACTTTTTGTCCTAAAAATAAATAAAAAGACATTCATGAACATTGAGGATTTAATGTTACTGGAACTAAAATTTAATTCTGAAAATCTTAATACTTGCAAATAACAGGAATTTCGAAATTCTTATGGGCCAAGATACAAACGACTGTGGCACTCTTTGGTGTAAAAAAAGATAAAAGTGAGCCATATAAACAATGTAATCTACTGCACATATTGGAGTATGTTGGCAGAATGCAATTGACTTGCAATGTAATTGGATATTACTAACCTTTAACCACTGGTAAACCGCACTGCACCATGCTATTCTGCTGCACCAAGATGGATGCAGAATTAAGTCAGGTGCTCGTTAAAAACTTGTACCTATCAATTCAAAATATCAAATATAAGACACTAATATAAAAATTGCACAGAACTTATCTCTGCGTGCGATGTAATCGGATACAATATACTAACCTTCGCTGTTAGCCAAATTCGCTGCCACTTCTCTGTAACTAAATTGGATTTTGAACCGCACCGAACCGCACGCTGCACCCAGATAAATGTACGCGGTTTGAAAATTCGCTTTCAGCAGTTACAGGTTCGCCAACTCAAATTTTGGGAAGAACGTTGAGTTCTTGTTACAGTTATTTTTTTGTGAATACCTTATTACACTTTGTTATTAGTCTGTAACTCAGTAAACTTTTTTTACATTCACAACTTTCATTGTTCAATTTGTTTATATTTGGCCATGCGCTCGGAGACATGGGGTTATAATATAGATATGCCGCAGGCTCCCCAACTCATATTTTGCGCAGGACGTTGTGTTATTGTTTTATTTGTTTGTAAATAACTTTTTAAGAATTTCGAAAATGCAAAACTGATTACAATGGCGGGAATTTTTTTACACCGATAAACACCTTGATCATACGAATCCATCCAGTGGTTATCTAGAATCTCAGATCACCATTTTACTGTATTAATTATGGATGGATTTGTTGCGTTGTTGTTGACGCAACGCGTCTCTAAACCCTTGTTGAGCGCTTTCGTTGGAGTAATTCTCCGTTACCAAGTAATTACTATCATTACTTTACTGTTGTGTAATTACTGTGTTTGTCGAGTCTCCTCACGTCGCAGTCAGTCAGTGCCTTTTATCCCTTCGGCCGGGGCTCGACGACGTTAGATCCCGGGGTTCCTGGCCGGTCACCCAACCAGGAACCCGCGAGTCTCGAATGCGCTTAAGTTTCTTGATTTCACGGAGCGTAGTAAATGAATTCGTCTAGCGCCGCCGGCAATAGTTTATTCGTGGATGAACAATATTTCTACGTCGCGGGAAGTTTAAACTTCCTTTTATTTACATTCACGCGGCAAACAGTGCCATTTCGCGGCGGAACTTGGAATATTTGTGAGAACTTTGCGATTCGTTGTGAAACGTTTTGCGGTGTGTGAAGTGGGTGAGCTGGCTGTAGAAATTCGCGATCCTGGAAACTGGTGGCAGCAGAGACGACATTATAATCGTGCACTGGGAGTGTACGAATTGGCGGGCGGCGACGCGTAATGTGTGCCGCATGTCGCAGTGCGCAGCCATCACCGGGGAAGTTATGCATGCGTATTTTATTTGAAAATTTAAAAGAAGGCATTTGTCGAAAACCAAGTTTTGTATATTTAATTAACAGAATGCGCATTCGGTGGATGAATTTTTTTTTTTTTTTTGTTATGAGATTTTCAGTGTGAATGGTATTGTATTGTGTTTTGTTATTGAACGTTAAGGATATGATTTATGTGTTATGTATTGTTTTGCATGCCGTCAGAGGGCATTTTTCATTGAATTTGGTTGTTTTGGTTGTTAATTTGAATATTGAAAACCAGAAATGAATAACTAGAGGAATGGTAATAAACTGAGGTGAACATATTTGGGTTCATCAGTAGCCATGAATAAATGTGTTGTGATTTGAGTAGTTAGATGCTGACCCACGCGCGCGCGCACAGGTACCTCGTAAGACAAGTGAAGAAGGAACTCATTACATTGGCAGCCCAACGCAGGAATAGGAAGAGGTGAATAGAATAGGCAGAATAGCATAGAATACTAGGTAGCTATGTTGCAATGACGCCAAACGCGGGGCGAGAATAGGTAGAGGTATTTTGCGAAATATATATCTAGCGACCCCAACGGTGTGTGTTAGCACCCACGCACACTTTTTTCTCAGTGCAATACTTTACATTGACCCTGGCACTTGCGAGGACCGCATCCACTGTATGTTAGGGCTTCATACAACACACAGTAGTTTACAAGGTAGGGTGTAGCATCCCTTCAATATCTTATGGCTCATATTTTTACTTGACCACAAAGAAAAAATTGAACAAATCTTACAAACAATGATCTCAGGAATATGATTACGTTATCTGATAAAGGCAAAAACAAAATACCTAGGCAAGGTTGGAATATTAACAGCCACAGTATAATTGAATTGAATGTGATACACTTTCGAAAAAAGCACGAAAACAAATAAAGCAGGAACACATATACAATGAGCACTGTAAGAGTATGAATACTTTAATACACAACAAAATAATGTGAAACTCTTTTAAGAAAATCACACTCTTATAAACATTTTTCAATGTACACTGTCCCTAAAAATCCTTTTTAACTGTAACAGTACCATCTAAATTTTCACATAAAATCTGACTTGGGAGGTATTCAAAATTTCCTCCTAATAAAACTCACTTTTTACTCATGCAATAAATTACTGTGTTGTTTGACAATTTTAATTACTATTGAAATAACTACTAAACGTTTGCTTTTATGAAGCTCAAAGAAATAGAAAATTATTTATAAACAAAATTTAAATAAACGGATGTTCATAAATCTCATTTTCCACTGATATTATACACAATTTTTTTCTGTTAAGATTTCAGTTATACGACAATTAGTCAGTCAAGCGACCAAACCACGTAGTTGCCTGTCCTGACAGCTATGCATTTACCGCATACATAGAAAATACCTCCACTCATTACGAAATACTGGAAGAACCTAGTGCTTTACTTTGCGTGAACCCCAGGTGCGAATGACGTGGTGATGAATTCTATGAAAAATTCTGACAGTCTGTAAGCCGCACCTCTTCTCGATTTGCCCTTCTTCTGGCGACGTTCAATTTCGTCTTCGTGGTGGGTAATTCAGCCGTGGCTCTCACCGGAAGATGCAGATCAGATATCCAGCAATACGTAGAAATGCCTCCTATATCACGTGTCGTCACGAACCTGTATGTGTTTCGCGTCTGCAGTCGTAAATAAGCTCCAATTTGGTTTTTAAAGAAATACCCCTTCCTCCATCATTTAATTTATTAGCTAGAATTATGGTATAGAAAATTGAGAATTGAAAAAGTACAAAAATCTAGATCGAATTAAAGGCCGTGAAAGACAAAAACCTAGTATGAGCGTAATGCATTGCACGTGCTTACATGTTTCACATCATAAATATCATCCTTTTCTTCTCAAAAGTCCACGAATAATTTATCACAAGGAAACCACACTGTAGATAGAGATCGTATTTAGAACATTTCTGGTGTGGTTTTATAACAGATTTAAATGGAATCCAGATATTCCGTCTCTGTTAACGAAAGCGCCCTGTTCTTCAAGCTGCCGCTGATAAAATGGGGCGATCAACCCTCGTGAATCGTTCAAGCGATGCGTTCAGTTCGATCGAGACATGAAACCTACTACGCTGATCTTTCCATTATTACGAAAGTGTCACCAATAAAACAGTTTTTCACATGAGTTTAAGGTGCCACAAACCCCATAAATACCCCATAATAACCCCATAAATAACCCCACTTTTCTGCCTTTTTACGATACTTTTTAGAAAATAACGAATAAATATTATTTAATGTAATTTCTATCAACGGAGTTTCTTCTGTGGTGGTATCCACGTTACTCCACAATAATTTTATGGTCATGAAACATTACTTATTAGATTCAAACATCGTACCAAATTAGCTCGAATAAGGCCAGTTTTACGTTAAACCCACAGAAATAGACACTTTTTAAACTGTCACAGATCCGTTACTTTTTAACAAAAATACTTGTAATTTAAATACGAGAAAAGCTTTAAATTTCTACTTTAGGAACGTTGCTTCGCAAGTTTCACTATTTCAATGCAGTCGGCTAACTGTGCCGCGCGCCATCACTGATTTCAATCTGAGTCGCACTCCTGTTACTGAATTCTTTATTCTCTGTTAGGCTACATTGTACATATTTGCAGAGACATCAAACGGGTTTTGATGATACAAGACTTTAAAAAACACTATAGGATTTGGAAGTTCTTGAGAATTTGTTTCCTCTTCGTTTTGGTGCGTGCAACAGTGTCCATGTCGTCGCACCCGCTGGCCCGCCCCGCGTTAAATTATCATATGCCCACTCACGTTCTTTCTTAATTATAAACCAGTTTAGCTTAGTTCTTCCAAATTATAACCACCGAAAGCCCAGCTCCGACTTGTTCTCGTCCACCGGAAGAATAGTCGCTGTCTCCTTCCTCCGCGCTACCGACTCGTCAGTCCAGCACTGATCGATCTCACAGAACGGACCTATGTCCGTCCGGCTAGCATTTCCCGCAACAAGCTACAACATGAGTGTAAATGGTTTATTTCCAACATGTGATTAGTGCAATATTCGCTAACAGCGAAGGCCGCAGTGAATGAAGTGCTACAGAATGGCACAGACTTTCTCGTACTAAAGGTTTATAATTTTCAATGTGTGGACTGACATTACGGCGTTGCCCCATCATCTTACCTGCTGCCATCTATCGCCACACAAAGTACATTTTTTCGAAACTTTTGCAATTTTACGATTTCCTAGCAGTAAAACGTAAATCTGACTCTACAAATATTAAAGAAGAGTAAAACCTCGTCCTATATAGAAGCTTTTGTTGAGTTTAGACACGTTTTTAAGAAAATTGCGTGTAAATGTTTCTGCAAATGGAAATGGATTGATTGATTGATTTTTTCGTGTTTCCGGGCGCGTCAACTGCTTCGGTCATTAGTCCCGTTAGTGTAGTGCATGTTTTCTCTCTCGAGAGATGGCGGTGATCTTCCCCCGCCGGATGGCGAGATCCGGCGCCGACCTACCGTCGTCTAGTGGGGTTTCCTCCTAAACAGGACTCTCCCACCAGCGGGGCACCGCCCCAGCCGGGGCAAGCTCTAAGCTCCCGACCGGTCTCCCGGAATATGTGGTAGTGTAGTGCATGTTAGTGTAAGTGTGTGTGTAAGGGGAGAGGATAGGACAAGGAAGAGGAAGGACAGATCGCGCGCGGTCCGTGGCCCGTTTGGTAGGGTGCTGCTCCGGCATTCGCCTGGTGTTGATCGGAGAAACCACGGAAAACTACCGATCAGAGCAGCCGGCCGCCAGAATTCTCCTCCAGACAGCAGCTGAATGCGACCTAGCTGAAAAGCTAGTATCGAAAATCCTGCCGCCGTCAGGACTCGAACCTAGGACCTCCCGGTTAGAGGTGCAAATGGAAATTTAAGCGCTTTTTCACAGGAATCTATTCAGTTCTAGAAAAATCTCTTTTGAAGTCATTTGAAGCAGTTCCAATCACAAATCCAATAATGTATACAAATTGCTGGAAATGTGCATACTAACGGCGTGAGATACTACAAAAAAATTGAATGTGTAATTTTTGAAAAGAAAAAAATAGAACAATGTGGGGTTTATGTCATTTATAGAGTGCATTAAGCACTATACCTACCAAAAGTTCAATAAAAATTGGAGCAGTTTTTGAGAAATTACCTTTTGGCTCTGCGTTTGTGCTCGTGTAAAATGTGCTACGGCAAGTGAGAGAGCGGCTTCACCTCGCGTTAGTGTTCGCCTCTTCTCTAGAAAACTCAATTGTCAAAAGCTCAATTGCTAAAGATCACATATCCGGAGCTTAGAACTTGCCTCGGTTAACGCGGTGTCCCGCTGGGGGTGATATATAGAGGAAGATGCCCCTGAAAGTCGTGTAGGTTGGCGCTGAATCTCTCTTCCATCTGGCGAACTACACTGCTATCCCCCGGAACACAACACATGAACAACACAAGCAGCTGAGCGTCAAATACCACTATCAATAGTTCACAACATATTTGTGGGAATTAATACCTCTCGAAATAACCATTTCGTTGAAACATGTTCGTGTTTCCGCTAAAGATGGGCTGAACCATCTGCGTTTTGAATCATCCTTTTCATATAAATAATCGCCAAGGCCGGTCATGAGGGCTGGTAGCCCCCAAGCGAAAGCCGAAAAGATTAGGAACCTCCTCCTGTCCTTGCCGCTGGTCGGTCGCACCATCTGCAGCTTCCTGCAACACATATTTTTGTTCCCATTGCTCTTTGGGATACTATTTGTTGTCTTCGTTTTAAATATAACAAAATTATCTACTATACTACAATGGTATTCCCAAGTAGAATGTTCAACATATCAACTCTTCAACATACATTCTTTAATTTTTAATTTCGGACCCGCCTATATTCAGAATGCCCCGTGAGGAAACGACGAAACATCCAAACTAAGCTCTTAACGCAATGTTTAAAATATTTTGTCTAATAAACTCCTTGAATATTCCGAATGGCCGAGCCGCAATAAGCACTCAATATTTGGCGTAATAAGTATTCACTTTATACGTTTGACTGCTTTCTTATTTAGGTTTTAAATTTTTCTTTCTTAACAAATATATTCATTTCTTTTTTTAAAAAAATAGACAATTCACATGATTCTGAGTGCAAATTTTTGCACTGAAACTCTGGGACTAAGCATTGCTCGCATTCGCAGGGCCATGTGCAATAGAGGTCTACCAATTTGCAGTCCAAATCTGTCATGGGGCTATATCGAATTCTTATTCACATATATCCAACTAACTAGCGGTGCTACAGAATGGCACAGACTTTCTTGTAGAAACTTTTTCTAATTTTCTTGGTGTGGTCTGGCCAGCTGCCATCTATCGTAGCCCAAAGAACATTTTTGGCATTTCCTTTAGTAGTTTCTTTTCTTTAGTATTTTTTTTCTTTTCTAATAGTACAACCAAAATATTACTTCAAGAATATTAAATAAGGTCAAAACATCAGCCTAAATAGAAATTTTCATTGAAAAATGTGAAGCGATTTTTAAGAAAATTACTATTAAGCAATTCTGTAAATGCGAAATTTGAAGGTCTTTTACACTGAAATCTATTGAGTTTCCAAAAACCCTTCATTTGAAGTAATTTGAAGCACTTCCACTCAGATGAAATAATGTATATACTTTAATGGAAATGTGCATATTAAACAACGTGACAGATATTTCAAAAACATAAATGAACGGATAAACCAAAATGAACTTCACGTCATATGAAATAATGCAATTAGCACTATTCATTGGAAAAATTTTAAGAAAAAATTTGGAGCCATTTTTGAGAAAATGGCGTTTGACCGTTTCTGAAAATGCGGAATTTAAACTCATTTTCACAGAAAACTCTTGATTTTTCAAGAAACTTTATCTGAAATTATTTAAAGAAAATGTTCTCATAAATATAATAATGTAAATAAATTACCTCTAAAGTAAATATTACGGGAGAGACAGGTCAAACAATTACAATTTTGTAGTATTTAAAAAAAGAATAGAGTATATGGTGTTTATGTCATCGTATAGGGTTGATTTGACACTAACCCTACCAAAAATGGAAAGAAAATTGGAGACGTTTTGAGGAAATGATGTTTTTTGTTATTTTTTAAAATTGCAAATATTGCATGCACTATTAAACGACTACTAAAATTTTTAGATAGCATACATGACCTTAATGAAAGAACTATTTATGAGCAACAAATTTCATATGAACGAAAACCTCTATCTTCAATTATATAGTTGTAGTAAGACGCCGAAAAAAAATGAAACTTTTTCAATTTTTGAAAATTCAGTTAACTGTGAAATCGGACCTATGCCACTTTTATAAGTTTATTTGACTCTATTTTTACAAGAAATTAGAGAAAAAATTAAAAGCCGTTTTTGATAAAATGTTCCTAAAAATCGCAGAGCTTCGACTCGGGACAGATTGACAGGGGATTTAAGTTTAAAAAATCGTACGAATATTTCAGGCGCTAGTATTGTTCACATACACCAGACGGACGAACGATTTGAGAAAAATCACTTTTTTGGTATCAGGGGACCCCAAAACGTGTATTTCCGTTGAAATCTAAAAATAGATTTTCCGCAGCATTAGATAACTATCTCTATAATTTTCTGTATTTTATATATATATATATATATATATATATATATATATATATATATATATATATATATATATATATATATAAGGAAGTAAAAGAAGTTTTCTTTCATCGATTATATTGTGGCGGATCAGAGGTCAGAGTTGAGAGGTTAATGTAAGATAATGTAAAAGCCAATTTTATTTGATAATCTAGAAGAGTTCCGTAATGTAGATGAACACGCAATCTCTTTGTCCGTTTGTGAGAGCTCCACTGCATAGCGACGAGCCTACACCTTTCCCCACCTTTTTGCTATTATTATTAATAATATATCCCGCCGCTTCTAAGTTATATTATATTTTGGTGTTCTACAACCATGTTTCAAACACTGTACCTAAAGGAATCATGAATATTCATCCATTTATGACTAAAAATGTCTGCGTTTTCTTACCTGAAGCCCCAAGCCATGTTGAAACAGAGCGCCGTGAGCCAGCACTTGGCGGCCATTAACAGGAAGTACATCGGCAACGCTGGCACAAGACAGACGCATCAAGTTAGTTTCATCCTTCACCCCTCCAAAAGCCGAAGCTGTTGCGCCGATTGCTGCCAAGTTGTCACCGGCCGATCAGAGCCAACGGCGCTTTCTCTTTACGTCTAATTTATTCTCACGACAATCAATATATGTGAATGACTCACATTGTTTGCTGAGATTTTAAATTGTAGAGATTTTCTTGGTTAAGATTCTATTCCGTTCGCTAACACCTAAAACTAGTGATGTTAAAATATCAGGTACTACATCACGATATTGTTAATGGTTTTGTGATATAATATGACACTTCCTGATCCATTAACTATCATTTGAAAAATTCTTTAAAAAACAAAGTGCGAGAAAAATGCATATTTAAAAAAATTGAAACATTGAAACAAAAACAGCATTCTGCCATTGAATTCAGAGTATTGACTACATAAATGTATCAACGATACTTGATGGGTAATTTACCAGTAAATAAAATTATTAATATAAACGCTAACCAACGGTATTATCGCCATCTGTTACCAGTGAAATTTAAAATAAATAAATTGATTAATATTAAAGGTAATATATATTTTCAAGATTCGAATGATTGCCTCCGAGTTCCGTTTTTTATATAACACCAGAAATGTAAAACTTGAATCCACTATTTACATCCACGCTTTGTTGTCGATACCACTTTCCTTTGCTGTCTTTTACTTTCTCGCATACGTACGTATATTCGTAATATAAAGAAAGTTATGAAATGCTGCGCGAAAAAAAGGCGGATTTTCGGCACAAAAACAAATCATTGCCGGGCATGATAGCGAATAAGTGGATAAATCCTGTTGCTAAAATTAGAAAAAATCCTCTAACATGTGTTATAGCCAGAATCCCTGTTTTGTGGGATCTTGATACTGAAAAGTCAATTCACGTCAAAAACGTCCGTCCGACTGTGCATACCTCTGTCTGTCTGGTGTATGGGAACAAACCTATCTCCTAAATATAAAATAAAATTAATATAGATTGAACAGTTAGAGTTCAGCCTACAACAATTGAAGAAATCTTGTTAAATTCTGAACAAGTTCAGAAATCGTGTTACATTTTGTAAGGGAGAACATTAAGACTCATTTGTTTAGAGACCCAACCAACAGACCGCCAACAGTAATAATACGTGGTGTGAATCAACGTGCTTTTTGGTAAAGAAATATTTGACGAACTTAATCGTCTGACCCTTTCGGTTCAAAAAATTAACACTTTACAAATTTTATTCTCCCACCATCCTGTGTGCGGTCGATTTATTAAACGACACAGCAAAAACCATACATTAACGTAAACAATCTTCTCAGTGCAATAATTAAAGTCGAAGGAAAAGTGGAAGTCGGCGTTCCCAGTGCAATGAGAAAACTGTCAACGCTGTGGTTATTAAAAAAAAAAAAAAAAAAACTGTGGACGCGGATCTCGCTGCGTACGTCGCCATGGCAACCACCATTACGAAGCTTGCCAATTGCCAATAAACGCGCCACTCACGTGCACAAACTGTCTAAGCTGGCAGCGGTCTAATTACCAATAATATCCGAAAGTACGTTATAAAGGTAAAAAATGTTAGGCTGTGTGCGTATTAAGTGCGTGAGAGATATTTGAAAAAAAATTACATTTGTGTAATTTAAAAAAAGTACACCAAAATTAACTTTGCGTCGTATTAAACACTGCCATTACTACTATCCCTTGCAAGTTTGAAAAAGCCGTCCAAAAAAATTTGGAGCCGTTTTTTAGGAAATGGCATTTGAGCGTTTCTGAAAATGTAGGATATTGAGTTCAGTGTTATAGAAAACTGTTGTGTTTGTGAGAAACTTCATTTGACATTATTTAAAGCACATGTACTCATAAATATAATACTGTGAAGAAATTGCCTCTAAAGTAAGTAGTACCGACGTGAGACACAATTCAAAAGATTTCTTTTTTTTGTAATTTTTTGTAATTTGTAAAACAAAAGAATAGAGCAATATGGCGTTTATGTTATCGGATAGGGTTTGTTTGGCACTAACCGGACAAAAATAAAGAAAAAATTTGGAGCCATTTTTGAAAAAAACTGGCTTTGTAATTTTTTTAAAATTGCAAATATTGCACGCATTATTACACGAAAAAACTAACATTTTTAAAAAATTAACATGATTGTTATGAAAGAACTATTTATGTACAACAAATTTCATTAGAAGAAAAAATCTCGGTCTTCAGTTTTGTAATGGTAAAAAGATTCCGAAAAAAATTCAAATTTTTGCAATTTTCGAAATTTCAGAGTTAACCATGAAAATTAGAAATATGCCATGTTTATAAGTGTGTTTTACTCTATTTTTTACTAGAAATTTAAAGATACAATTTGGAGTACTTTTTGAAAAAAAAATGAAAATGTTCTTAGGGCTTCACTTAAAGTGCCCCCAAATTTTAAAGATTTTTTTTTAATCTCAAAGCTTCAACTAGAGCCAGATGGACAGGGGTTTCTTCAATTTGAAAAAGATCGTACGCGTGGTTTAGGCGCTAGTAAAGTTCACAAACGGACAGACAGACAGAGAGACAGACAGACAGACAGACAGACAGACAGACAGACAGACAGACAGACGGACAGACGGACAAGACCGACAGACCGACAGACCGACAGACCGACAGACCGACAGACCGACAGACCGACAGACCGACAGACCGACAGACCGACAGACCGACAGACCGACAGACCGACAGACCGACAGACCGACAGACCGACTGACCGACAGACCGACAGACCGACAGACCGACAGACCGACAGACCGACAGACCGACAGACCGACAGACCGACAGACCGACAGACCGACCGACCGACCGACCGACCGACCGACCGACCGACCGACCGACCGACAGACCGACAGACCGACAGACCGACAGACCGACAGACCGACAGACCGACAGACCGACAGACCGACAGACCGACAGACCGACAGACCGACAGACTGACAGACCGACAGACCGACAGACCGACAGACCGACAGACCGACAGACCGACAGACCGACAGACCGACAGACCGACAGACCGACAGACCGACAGACCGACAGACCGACAGACCGACAGACCGACAGACCGACAGACCGACAGACCGACAGACCGACAGAACGACAGACCGACAGACCGACAGACCGACAGACCGACAGACCGACAGACCGACAGACCGACAGACCGACAGACCGACAGACCGACAGACCGACAGACCGACAGACCGACAGACCGACAGACCGACAGACCGACAGACCGACAGACCGACAGACCGACAGACCGACAGACCGACCGACAGACAGACAGACGGACAGACAGGCAGACAGACGGACAGACGTTTTGAATAAAAACACTTTTTCGGTGTCATGGGACCCCAAAACATTACCGTTGAAATCTCGAAATCGATTTTCCGCAGCATCACATAACTTTCTCTACAGAACGTATATTACTCCGTATATTCGTATGTATACGAGAAAGTAAAAATTTTAACCTCCCGATAACACAAAGCCCTCAGCCAGAAAGAAACTCCGATCACACACCGTTAATAATTACTTTCAACGTCAATACCCGTTACACAATGAGCACGTATCGCCATTGGCATAGTAAGTTGGAAAAAATTCCGAGAATCCTTGTCCCACCATCTGTCAATACCAAAAAATCTAATTTCGTTTTCTATTCTTATGATATTAGTTAAACACTTGAACTGACTCATCCGGAATGGGATTAAAGAAACGCAAACACTTGTCCCAAGATCAGGCTTCAAGAAACTCAATATCCCAAACAAACTTTTGAAAATGATTGTCACTGAACGCCAACTATGATGCAAATGGAAGAGGATCAGGTTCCCTCACTTAAAAAAACAAATAAACAACTTAGGCCATCAAATAATAGATATTTATGTCACGAGTCCTCTAAACGAGTCTTTAAGGACGCAGCCGGAAGGTTAACTGCGAGGCGGAGCGATAGCGAAGCCGAGTAGTTAACCTTCCGGCTAAGTCCTTAAAGACTAATAGAGGACGAGCTACAAACAATGATTTTTGTTATTTTAGTTTATCGCTTATTAAAAATAAACTTTTATCACTTTCGCGAGTTCAGAATTGTCATTATTCTTGATTTTCTGTAGCAAGGGTTGGTGGTACTGGATGCTTTGTTTGTGATCAGACAGTTGAATGTTTTTTCTACTAATGCAAGCAGATTGGAAAAAGTCTGGGAATTTCGAGTTATTTGAAGATATTTTCGTGCCAGATAATATTCTGGAGGAAGCAGAAGCTGCAGGCTCCAGTTTAATGCCATCTAAATCACTAACTAGTTATGAGAAAACGTATGATTTATTTTGTAATTGGCGAATTAAAAGGAATGTTCGAGGGGTAAATGAAGACATAATGCTTGCATTTACTAACGAAAGATCGAAAACATTTAAACCAAGTAGTCTCTGGTCGTACTTTAGTATGCTGAAAAAATGTGTAAAAATACATGAGAAGACTGATGTATGGAAGTAAGTTATTCATTCCATATAATTTGACATAGTAGTAAATACTGAGGACTAATTATTTACAATTTATTTGAATATAGATATTATAAAGTTATTGAATTTTTGAAGAAAAAATCTAAAGGTTACAAGCCTAAAAAGTCAGAAGTTTTAACAAAAGAGCAAGTAACTAAGTTCTTTCAAGAGGCTGACGATGGCATTTGCTTGCTTTTGAAGGTCATTCTTGTTTTTGGAGTATTTGGTGCTTGTCGTAGACAAGAACTTGCAGATTTGACCGTGGACAATTTACAAGAGATAGGAACCTACTATCAAGTACATATTCCTCCTACAAAAACTGATAAAGAACGTTCATTTGTCATTCCTCACGATACTGAGGGATTTAATGCATTTGAATTGATTAAGAAATATCTTGCACTACGTCCTACTGCCATAAAAACAAAGAGGTTATTTATCAATTTTCGTGGAGGGAAATGTACAGTTCAACCAGTAGGGATTCATATGATTGGAAGCGTACATCAGAACATAGCTAAATATTTAAATTTGGAAAATTATAAAAATTACACTGGCCACTGTTTTAGAAGAGCTTCAGCGACTATGTTGGTGGATATTTATTTGCTCTCAAGAACCTTGGTGGTTGGAGTTCGTCATTTGTCGCGGAAGGATACATAGCTGAGTCAGAATACCACCGGTTGGAGATCACAAATAAGATAATAAATCATAAGCCCACAAAAACAATTTCAGAATCGGTTTGCTGTAATAGTAATGAAGATGTAAATGTAACAACCTCAAGCGGTATTATAATGAGCGGTAAATTCAAAAATTGTACTTTCAATATATCTGTACCAAAATAATTAAAAAATAAATGTTGTTTACACTTATTCCCAAAAATTGTGTTTCGTGTCAACGTCATAATTATCCCAAGATTTATAATCTCTGACAAAATCTAAACCCGAGAGTCCATAGTGTTCATAGCAACGGCCGCTAAAATGATAAAGAGTCCATTAAAAATATTTTAGCGGCCATTGCTATGGACGCGCTCTTAAAGCAGTATTTAGATGGTTGGTTGCTGAGGGGCTAAGTGCGTGTTTACTAACGTAAATAACAAAAACAAAAAAATTAAATTCATAACATTTCAGAAATCTATTAGTCAAATTACCTCAGCTTCACTTAACCAGGGGTCAATAATTGGGCATTTAACTGCACAAGAAACTAACATCCCAACAACTAAATTAGGAAATAGCAAAGCCATAACTGACAGCGAAAAAAACGACCATTTGCAAAATACTACTCCACGGCTTTCAGCCCCAACATATTTTCTGACACGGAATTCACAAATAAAGTCGCAAATGAAGATTAGTACACAGCAGTTAAATACAAATTTTACCGAAGGAAATAAAAAAGCAAATAAAATTCTTTATTTATTTATTTTTACGTCAAATGGTCTAATGGTAATTTATTATATATTTTTATTTTTTCATTTTTACATCAAAAACAGTTGAAACTGCATATGACGTGCTATGGAGAGAAGTGAATTCTGTGCAATTTTCAAAATTCTGTGATCCCTACACTAGGTCATATACTACATCAATTTTGAAAATTTTAAAAAAAGCTCTCATGTAATAAAATATATTTTCAAGGATATATAAGCAATAAATTCTGGCTCTTATCCATGTTGTCCTCGGAATAATACTTCCTGCCGCGACAACATTGAAACATTATTTTGAATAATTGTATTTCCCACTGAATTCTAGAGGACGTGCACAGAAAATGAAGTTACATTTATGACTAGAAGATAAAAAAAAGGGGCCATCTCAGCATTTGCTCAATGGATCGAGGAAACTGGACGAAAAATCTGATCGAGATGGGGATCATTGACCCGGAGGGTGCAGTACAATACTTGTTAGAGGTTGTTCATACACATTTATACAGTCCAAATTGTAAATAATGCATTATGTGTCATTGTTAAAATTAATGTTACTCTTCTTATGATGCTCAGTACAGTCTCTAATTGAATAGAAACAGTTATGCAGCAGAAACGATTTCACTTTTGATTTAAACTTTTCTATTGAATTTGATCGTTTAATGTCATCTGGCAATGTGTTGTAAAATAATGTAGTACATGTATTGTATGTAAATTTTTTGTAATGAGCTGTTGATACTGTCACCTGATGAATATGATTTCTACGTCGAGTGTTATAGTAATAGACTTCAGCATTTTCTGAAAATATATTCCCGCCCTTAAGCAAGTCATTTTTGACAAAAACCACTGATTCGTAAATCAACAGGCAAGATAATGATAAAATTCCTTGATTAATGAAGAGAGGCTTAAAAAAACACGTGGGTGGGGTTTCGTTATTATTCGTACAATTCGTTTTTGTAATCTACAAGTCTGGGAGCTATAATGTATTTCCCCAGAATATTATGGCATATCTCAGGTGGGAATGAACATTCGCGAAATATTCACAACAAGCAGTATGAAAGCTGACTGAATTTGAAAGAATTCTGAGCGCGTAGCATAATGAACTTAATTTTGGGTTCAATTCATTTAAATGGACGTTCCATTTAAGGTTTGACTGAATTGAGAGAACTAAAAATTTTGTTGCCTTAACATCAGTCAGTGGTACACCGTTCATTTTCAATGGAGCACAGAATGGTTTATTTGAAATGGAAAACTGCATTAAAACCGTTTTCTTTTCGTTTACTATTAATTTGTTATTTCGGAACCAATTTGAAACATCTGATATTGTACTATTTACGGTTTCTTTATTGCAAAGGATGCTCTTATCATCCACAAAGAGAACCGTTCTTCCGTTTCAAATCGTCGAGGGCATATCGTTTACGTAAAGTAGGAACGGAATAGGGCCTAAAATCGATCCTTGAGGAACTCCACGTGCAATGGGCAAAGAGTCGGAAAGGTGCGTACGTAATGTTCCATCAATCCAGTAAGGTATTTCCACTCTCTGAGATCGTTGTTTAAGGTACGAACATAACCAATCTAGAGTAATACCACGGATTCCATATGAAGGTAATTTTGAAAGTAAAATGTCATGATCAATGACGTCAAAAGCTTTTGAGAGATCTAAAAATAATTCAATAGGTGCCTCGTTTTTATCCAATGATGAAACGACATCTTTAAGAAAAGAAAATATGGCTGTTTCTGTTGATTTTGATTTTCTAAATCCATGTTGGCAATCTTAAAGCGCGTCGTGTTTACTGAGAAAGGTTTCCATTACGTAAAAAAGTCTCTCTAGTATTTTTGAAAGAACTGAGAGAAGAGAAATGGGCTGATAATTTTGAATTTCATTTTTGTTGCCTTTTTTGAAGAGCGGCTTAATTTTTTAGCTGTTTTGAAAATATCTGGAAACGTTCTAGTGCATAAGGATGCATGAAATATGTGAGTTAACTGGTGTATAATAGCATACGCACAGGTCTTTAACAAAGAATCCGGGCATTCATCTAAACCTGACGAATATTTATTTTTTAGATTACCGATTATTTTGAGAATTTCATAGGAAGAATTTTCGGAAACGAATATCGTGTCTAAAATGTTTGGTGAACTGTCTATTATTGAATTTTGTGGCTGAAGACCCTTAGTGAGATCGGCAGCAATTCTCGAAAAGTATTGGTTAAAGAGACTAGCCACTGTTCACATTTATATTGTTATATTTTAAAACAACATTCTCTACAAGATTTGTAGTTGATTTGGTCGTATTTTTTATTATATTCCACATTGATTTTGTTTTGTTGTTTAAGTTCAAAATATCCTGATCGTGTTTCATGATTTTCGCCTGCCTTATGACTTTTCTTAACAATGATTTGTATTTTGTAAAGTAGATGAAGAAATCTTGAGACGTTATGACGTTTAGAAATGAAAAAAGAATTCGCTTGTATTTACAAGATGTCCTAATCCCCTGTGTTATCCAAGAATTGATTTTCCGTGAAATATTTAATTTTCTTTTTTGAAGAGGAAAGCAAGTGTTAAAATGAAATGAAAGAGTTGAAAACAAGGAATTATATTTGTCGTTTGTACCAACAGTATTATAAACCGCTTCCCATGACTCCTGCATCAAGTAATCAATGAATAATTTTATGTTACTTTTAGTAAACAATCTGGTTATACGTGTATCATTTATTGTGTCAGTGTTCGCATTTCTTATAATGGTAAGAATTTGTGCATCGTGGACACTGTATCCTACATCTTTTGTTTCAACTTCATATCGAGTAGTTTTGTTAATTATAATTTGATCAATTGCCTTCATCGAATTTTGTGTGATCCGTGTAGGTACATTAATTGTAATGTCTAAATTGAAGGATTTAATTAAATTGAGGAACTTCTCTTTCTCGCAAGATTTTACCAGAAAATCAATGTTAAAATCTCTGCACACAACAATGGATTCTAGTTACCATACCGTTAACAGCAATAGTGGTCGCTAATGACCTTAGATGTTGATGCGACCTTAAATAAACCAAAAAAAAAAACAAAAAAAACAACAATGGATTCAAAAGAGCAATTGCTGCCTTTGTTAAGTGTTATCTCCATTTTTTCTAAAAAAAATATAATCTGCATCTCTCTTTGTTGGAGGTCTGTAGATGCAAAGTAATATCACTTTTAGCGAAGTAAGATGTACAACAGAAATTTCGAAAACACTTAAAACGGAATACACATTTAATTCCACCAAGGAGATAGAATCAATATTATTTCTAACGTAAATACAAGAACCACCATAAGTAAGACCTTTATGCGATTCTCTCTCTCTGTAATAAAAGCCTGAGAGGTAAAAGTTTGGAATTTGAAAAATGTTAAGTTCATTAGGAGATAACCAATGTTCTGTAAAGCAAAGAACATCCATTTGATTTAAATCGCTCTGAAGAGCTGCCTCGGTAAACTCAGTTTTGTTTGAAATGGATTGAACATTATGGTGAAGAATGTTTATCTTTTGCAAGTACCTACACGAAGAGGCAACAGGGTTCGAAATAAGGGTGGAGGGTGGAGAACGTAAGGAATTTGAAAGGGATGGATTTTTGGCAGGAGACTGCGTAGGACTGGAGTTGATGGTGTATTCTGAAAGTTTGTTACCGACTGCATGTTTTCCAGCAAGGCCATTCTGGATGAAGTGTTTTGCTGAGAGGAAACTAATTTCAAAAAGTGTGACATTTGTTTCTCTCAGTTGCAGTTTTAATTATTAGTTTGCGTGCTTAATCTCGCTGCATAGTGTTGGTCTGTTGTACCAGGACAGAGTCGGGTCTAAAATGTTAGCATTCTGGGCGACACATTGTAATTTGTTTACATGTTGTTCCGGTGTAAAGTTACCGCCCAAGGTAATGTCATTCTGCCCTCCTATGATAATGACTGTGTCCTGATTGGTCAGTGTTTTCGTGTGGGTGTCCAACTGTGCTTTGCTGCGTGTACGCCAACCAAGTTAAGAGAGTGATTATCACAGTTGACGAACATGGCTAGATTTTTTTTTCTCGTATTCTTTGGTGGACGCCAGTGTTGATACCAGCCATTACAGCAGCCTTATCATAACATTGTGACCGACAATCTTTTAATTCCATTTTATCTGTTTCCAATTGTTGGACGATGGCTTCAGCTAAGCCTTTAGCATTTTTTAAACTTATTTGGAGGAAACTAAGAAAAGATTCCCGAACACGGAGAGTCTTTTGCTCAAAATAAACGTCCAAATATCTATTTCTGACAATTGCTCACGTTGTCCTCTATCAGGAGTTGAAACAAACATGAGACCGAAGTATTTCGCTTTTCAAATTCGTTCCAGCAAACTTTGGCGAACGGTAAATGCCATCAAATGAATAAATTCATTTTGAACACTAGCAGAAAGACATGTTGTGGATCCAGGATGTTTCTCTGCGGTAGCGATGTGTTCTGCCATAACAGAGTCGTAAAGGGCGAGTAATTTCACTAATCCTAGAAAGTTACCTGTGTTAGAATCATCGTCTGATTGAAGCGATTCTTTGTCCTCGTAAAGCCAGCTTCTGTGCAGCAAAGTATTTGATGCAGTGTAGTATTCTTTTCAATACATCGCGCCATTTTTGCTTTTCTCTTTCAATCTGCGATTGAAGTTTTGCATATATTATACCATCTTTTGCTGCAAAATTTCTCTCCATTTCTTTCCACTTTGTAAAACATTCACGATGGTTTTTAGCATTTTCATGGACTCTTATTCTTTCAAATGACTTCCACTGAGAAAATCCACTTTCCTGTTCTAATGTTGACTGGTGATCAGAGTGAGAAAAAAGTAGACAACATAAACAAAATGCAAACTTTTTAGAGGACGAATAGGGTAACCATGAGCGTGTTACTACTTCTCCACGCCCATTTCCCAGTGTTTTCTTGAACCAAGATTTATTCATTGAACGGTTGTTTGTTGGTAAAAAAGGCCCTTCACTGTTTTGAAAATACTTCCAAGAAAGATTTATTATCTGTATTTTCAGTGAATCTGAAAGAATTGGTTTTCCAGTATCTTTATCAAACTGTAAAAGACCAATATCATGTTGCTTAATGACATCTGGTGGTATAACACATTGAGTCTTTTTAATAACATCTAGTTCCCCAAATGGTATAGTGTTAAGTACTTCACTACTATTTAGAGGCTCATCGATAGTTTCTTCATCTTGTATTGTAGATTTCGCCTTTTCTGCGACAGTAGGGCGTGTAGTCTCAGATTCATCGAGTTTGTTTGGCACTGACTTGCCCTTTTCATCACTCTCTGATACATTTGAACTGAATTCATCTTGAGATTCTGACAAATTGAAACACGACACACAGGATTGTGTCATCGCCATAGTAGAAACTGCACAATTTGTTTTTGTTTTGTCAAAAAATGTCATCACAAATTTGCTAGATTTCTTATCATTTTGTTCTTCTAACTTTCGTCTTTTTCGTCCAGCAGCACCAGATTCTTTTTTATTTGTGAGGAACGCTTCATTATATCTACTAAAATCGCAGGGCGTGTAAGTAAACTAAACTAACTATACATTATAATTTGCTTAGATTTTAAATAGAAACTTATTTTATTAGATTTAACTTTACCTTTAGCTTTTTAACTATTCTTGACAACACATTCAGAATTTTTATATCACACTTTTTAATATAACACTAGTTGTAACGTCAAAGTTCAATTATGTCGTAACACTTGGAAAAAGGATTTTTGGTGGTCTTATAGCGAAGAACTCAAAAATATTAGAATGTCGTAAAAATAATTGTTAGATTCACAAAAGTTAGCACTGGGAGGAAGTAAATAAACAACTAGTCTGATTCCACTTTGTACGTGCACGTCAAAAAGATTTACAAGAATATCTTGACCGAACCGACAATAAGATAATGCGCACCGATAATCAAATAATGATCGCCTTGGTCATCGGTCGAAGTGCTTCCTCGGAAAAGCCAATATGAGAAGTGTCGCATTTCCTTCGGGATATACTTAAGTTTATTACGCTTTCACAATAAAGAAAACCTTCATTAACAGCCGTGGAGAATATTTGACTTGTCAAAAAATGCGATTAATTTTATGCCATGAAATCTGTAGTCAAAATACGGCTTCATTAAAAAAAAGCTGCTCTCAATAACAATATATTTCTCGCGAGGGCGCCACCGGCGCCCAAGCCTTTGTAAGTTAGTTTTCATGGCGCGGAGAGGGGCGAAAAGTGGACGAATAGTTCCACTTTTTACCGCGCTCCTAGCCGTGAACAAGAAATTGTATGCGTCCTATAAAAAAGTTTATTTTATTTTATCATTTGTGTAAAACTTTAATTCTCTAATTGAAAATTATTATTTTTCTTTTTTAAATTAATTTTTAACTTTTTTCCTTCAATGCCGAATGCTAAATTGCGCCCTTTGTGAGTGGCGCTCATGGCACGTGCCATTTCTGCCATACCGTAGATACGCATCTGCGAACCATATAGCAAATTCCTTCCAAAACAAAAAAAATGCACTCTCGCAAGTTTTTCTAGATGTCTCACAAGCCTTCGACCGTGTCTGGCATGCAGATTTACTAAACAAACTTAAGATATTGGGCACAACGTCATTTCTCTTTAAAATAATTCAAAGGTCGAACGTTTACAGCATGGATGAACAACGCAGCTTCTAATATTGAAAATATTTCTGCAGGAGTACCGCAAGGGTCATCGCTTCCTCCTCTGCTTTACAACTTGTACACAGCAGATTTCCCCCACCCGAGAAATCACAAATGGCCGCCTTTGCTGATGACACCACCTTATTTATTTCTTCTGGTAAGTGCGAACTATGAGGGAAACTCCTACAAAAAGATCTTACAAAATTTGTAACTTAAGCTTGGAAATGGAGAATAGCTCTAAACGAATCTAAAACAGTTTGCAATCTTAACACTAAGGAAAATACCCATCTCACCACCACTAAATATTCAAAACACTCCAATACCCAGGACAGATAAATCTAAAGCAATCAGATACCTCAGCTTACATTTTGATACAAAGTTAACATATAATGAGAAGAGAAAAATCCACAAAACAAAAATGCAAAACTATACCCGATCATCAACAAAAAGTCTCATCTGAAAACAGAAACTGCCCTATCAATATATGTACCTATTGTAAAACCTTCAACGTCATACGCATGTGTGATTTGGGGACCATCACTCAAAAAATTACAAACAATTAAGAACAAATTCATTCGACTGGCAATTAAAGCTCCTTGGTATATTACAAACGAGCAAATTCATAATTAATTAAAAATACCTCCACTATCTGAATTCCTATCTAAACTTTCTAACAATTTTTAAGTAACCTAAGCCAATGCCCAAACACAAACATCTGTAATCTCAAAAGAAATGGCCCAACAACCCCTAGAATTAAATATAAATCTCCCAAAGATGTTTTCCTTCCCCCTTAATAAAAGACTGAATATAAATCAGCTGGCATGAGGAAATCCACACCTCCCATCCAAAAGATCAATCCCAATATGGTAAATAATAGTTGTGTTGCAAATAATAGTAGTGGTAAATAAAATGAATCGTAAAAACCAGTGTTATTTGTTTTGTATTGTAAATTATTAAATTACATTCCCATTTGTTTTCTTTGTTATGTAATTTGCTAGTTTCATTAGAAAAGTGTGTACATAACATGTAAACCAGCGGCTGATTTTATTGGAAAATAATTTTTAAACAAAGAAAATCCGCGACTGTCGGAACTCGAAACATATTTATTATTCCCGGTCATAATCGCCATAAATCAGGGGCAATGATGTCTGTGAATTATCAGAAGAAGAACCAAGATTCGGAAACCGCAGAGCGCCTTTCCACATATGCAAGTGACCGCCAGAGTCTGCAGCTGCCAGTCGAGTCGAGGAAATGCGCACAGCGAACCAGTGATACGCAAACATCGAAATTGGAAAAACTGCTTGCTACGGAAACATACGACACTGTAGACAAAACAGTAAAGGAGTTATTTGTTGACAAAAAAGACAATCACACTGTGGTGCTTTTAATTTCTGAAGTACCTGACTCTAGGTTACGTGTACGTTATTTTTCAACACTTTATTAGATGGCTTTAAACAATCAATACACAAGTTCAAACGCCTTGTAGTCTCTTTTTCTATACCAGCATTATAAACCTTTTCTGTTGCAAGAAAACGTTCATAAAAGGACATTTTTCGGCAAAAATGATGACGTATTAGGTTTCATGGTACGATTAATCGCGTTATCTCACACTCAGCCAATCACAGTAAGAGAATCGAGCATTGGTAGCAGTAAGCAGAACAGTCGACCACCTTTTTCTCTCGCACGGATGTCAAACGCCCGAGACGCCATAAGAAAGTTTCGCAAAATTAAGCTTGATTCTCTTATACATTTTTAATACTATTATACAAAAAATAGCGTATGCAACTCGTTTATAATGTTGCTTTATTGCATTCGTACAAATTTGAAAACTCGCCTCTGACGTCCCTAGTTTTCAAAACATGTACTCATGCAATATATCTCAACATTATAAACTAATTGCAAAAAATACAATTCTGTTATGTAACTTTTGTATAATAGGAGGCTGTAGTCTGTATTTACTGAAAACTATTATTTACTTATGATCATAATATAATTTATTGTTTATTAATATTTTTATTTCTAAAATAACTATTCTAGGTCATGCCCTCGAGACCTGATGCAAACATTACTGTTGTGAAGGCATCTAAATATTAAAACATGCATCTAGCCGTAGAAGTCTGTTTTCATTAAGGAAAACGAACATCTTCAAATTGATCAACTTACCGAATGTTCTGCATGTGTTCCTCAGATGGGGAGGTACAAATCCGAAAGCATCCACTTGGTCGCTGATGGTCATGTAATAAGCCGCCTGACCCAGGTTGACGCCCAGGAGACAAGAGGCGTGGCATGCCAGACACCAACCGTGAGCCTTGAGGCGCATGCGACTGTTGCACGCGACTGAGGCGAGAGCTACCACCAGCAACGAGACGGAGACGAAGCTCAGATGGCGCAGCAACAAATAGGCGCCTCTGGTAATTCGCGATTGCGGGCAATAAAAGATGGTGTCTCTCAAGGTCCCGTTTTTGAGCAGCTCGAAGTCCACGCACGTTTCCCAGGTGGACCACATGTAGTCGTGGTAGCGTCGTTGCAGCAAGTGCACCGCCAGCTCGTCCTCGAGTGACCGGCGAAGTGGGCGAGCTGTCGGGGAATGTCTTCTAAGGCACGTATCCCTATGCGTGGAACTGAAGAAAATCGCAATGAGAAATCTGTTGCTGATGTATAAGTAATAATACGTAATGATGTAAAAGTATTAAAACCAAATAAATCAGAATTGTGCGCACAGACTTCATGGAAGTGTGTATGAAATCAGCTGATTGGTTGATTGTTTAGTAATTCTGGCGCGCGACAACTGAGGTCATTAGTTACGAAGCGCATGCCTTCTTTCCTCTGGAGGAGGCAGTGATCTTCCTTTGCTGAATGGTGGGATCCGGTGCCAACCGGTCAGCTCCAAACAGATATCCCCCACCAGCGGGGCGCCGCCCTAGGCCGGACAAGCCCTAAGCTCCCGCCTGCACTCCCGCTGTGTGTAGTAGTGTAGTGCATGCTAGTGTAAGTAAGGGAAGAGGATACAAGGAAGGGGAAGGAAAGATCGCGTGCGGCCCGTGGTCCGTTTGTTAGGGTACTCATGCGGCATTCCCCTTGTGTTGATCGGAGAAATCTCAGAAAACTACCGCTCAGAGCAGCCGGCCGCTAGCATTCTCCTCCAGACAGCGGCTGAATTCGACCTATCTGACAAAATAGTGTCAAAATTCTTACCACCGTCGGGACTCTAACCTAGGACCTCCATATAACAGGTACTGTAGTGACATCGGTTAACGACCGGTGCCAACCCTCCAGGTAAATCAGCTGATTTAGTTAAGGACAACAACGGTTGGTACTACGATGTCTCTGACTGGGAAGCTGTGGGGTTTGATTGGCCACAATGGCTGATTTTCGACAAAAACTAGGGAGTTAGTTCGAATACTGCCAAGTCTGGAGGATAATTTTAGAAGCTGACTACACTGATCGGAAATTTTCTGTTTTTTCTCGTCAATATCATGCGTCTCACGGAGTATTATTCTAACAACGTGTGATGGGACAGGAGCCATATTCCTTTCTTATCATTATTAATCCCTCTTCCATGATGATGTTCACATCATGATACAAGGTAGAAACATTTACTTTGAATGGTATTTTCTACGACTCGTCTACTACGACCCGTCAATTAGACAATGTTTTGTTTTTACCTTCATAAACGTACATAAAAAGTGAAGATAGATTGAAAAAAGCATGCGAAAATGATATGAATAGTGATTTAAAGAAAATATTTTGAGGCTTTGTGATAAAATGTTGAAAATTTCCCTGGGGACTTCATATAAAAATCTCCAAAATTTAAATAATGATGATCAAAATCTCAAAGCTTCAAGTCCAGCCCGATCGACCGGGGAATATCTGTTGCAGAAAAAAATCCTACGTATGGTTTAGGCGCTAGTGGTGTTCATAGACAAATAGAGGTACAGACAGAGAGGGGACTGACGTTTTGGAAAAAATAACAACAATATTTCGGTATCAGGGGACACCAAAACGTATATTTCCGTTTAAACCTCGAAATCTTTCTTTCTCTATACTACGATAATACTCCGTATATACATATATGTACGAAGTATTCGAGAAAGTACTTAGTGGTACTACAACAACGCATACTTCTCCTATGAATTCAAATTTTCAATTTTAGAAAATTCAAAGTGTTCACTGAAAACGAGACACATACTTTTTTTAAGTCTGCATTTTTCTATCCCTGGAAAAAACGACGAAGAAAAAATTGCAGCGTTTTCTAATAAATAATCGTTAAACATGTTTAAACTGCTTATATTTCGAGCAAAATTACAAGATTACTAATAATATTTTTTTAATTGAACATGATTTTATTTCAAGATTTTTTAGAATAGAGTTCATTGTAGAAAAAATCTCGATTGGCAATATTATAGTTCTAGCATGACACCCCCAAAATATACACTTTTGCAATTATCGAAAACTAAGATTTCAAGGAACAAGGGATCTATGCCACTCTCTTGGGCGACCATTATGCTAGCCAAGGACAGAGATTAATCAAAAGAATTGGAGTTATTTTGGAGAAAATTTTGAAAATCTTTTTAAGGCTTCAAGTAAAGTACTCTCGAAAATCTAAATATCTCGCAAAGTTTCGAATTTGTTGAGATCGATGGTATAATATCAATTTTGGAGAAAATCGGCTGAACGGTTTAGATAATCACACACTTACACGGATAAACAGACGATATGCCGTCGATCGATTTTTCGGTATCATGGCCCACAAAACATTGCTTCTGGCTTCACGTTTTAGAGGAAGTAACTTACTATTTATAAAAGCAGGCTTTATCTAAATTTCTTTTACCAGGGGCCCCGCAAAAAGAATTTTCTGCCAACAATTCGCCGTTTTGCGGCGCACGAAAACATACTTGTCACTTGCTCTTCTTACTAAGTAAGAGCAAAAAAGTAAACTAGTGGTGCTACTGAATGGCAGATACTTTCTCGTATTCTAATTTCTATTTTCTAATAAAGTATTCTAATTTCTTTGGCCTAGGCTAGCTTTTCGTGCTTGCCCCACACAGCTTACCAGATGCCATCTACCATCTTGCCGAACTTGTAGTTTTGTAATGATATTTTTGTGTAATTTTCCAAAAATGACCAAAAATAGAAGCATCACCCCTTTTTGCAGTATTTTGCTAAATACGAGAAGCAATTTAAGGAAAATAATTGAAGAATTTGTAAAAAAATATTTTTTTAAAAATTTATTAAATTATTTATAAATTCACGTTAAAAATACAAACTCGAAGGTTGTCATATTCGAAAAAGTATCCCCGACCTTATTTGAAAATGACTTACATACTTAGTTACTCGTATTTATTCGCGCGCGCGAGAGAGAGAGAGCAAGGACGAGAGAGAGAGAGAGAGAGAGCGCGAGTGAGGACGAGAGAGCGAGAGAGAGCTAGAGAGCGCGCGGGAGAAAGCGATAGAGCGAGAACGAGAGAGTGAGAAAGATAACGAGAGAGAGAGCGAGAGAGATAGTGAGTGAGAGATAACGTGAGATAAAGACAGAGAGAACGAGATAGAGCGAGCAAGAGAGAGCGGGAGATAGAGAGCAGAGAGCACGCGAGAAATAAATGGGCGAAAGAGAGCAAAGGATAGAGAGCGAAGGACAGAGAGTAAAAGATCGAAAGAGAGAGCGAAAGCGAGAGATAGAGAGAGAGCAAAAGAGGGAGAGAGCGAAATAGAGAGATCGAAAGAGAGAGGGAGAGAGAAAGAGTGAAAGGGACAAAGCGAAAGAGAGCGAAAGAGAGAGAGCGGGAGAGAGAGAGAGGGATCGAGAGAGCGGGTTAGAGAGAGCGGGAGAGACTGAGAGTGAGAGTGTGGTAGAGACTGGGAGAGACAGAGAGAATCACAGAGAGAATACCTTTTATAGTGGTAGAAGGCGTGGTAGGAGGGGAGCAGCGGGGCAAAGAACGAGTGGCGGGCCCACTTATCTGCTCGCGAGTCACTCCGGCAGGCCCAGCTGCCGCCCTTCTCTGCCACCACCACCTCCCACGGCTTGCAGCACTTGCGCACACACGCGTCGAAGTCGCAGTCGGGCTCCGCCACCAGCGCGAAGGGCCCCAGCGGCGGTTGGGCCGCGTCCACGCAGTACTTTGTCGGCCGGTAGCCTGCCAGTCCCAACAGCTTGGTATTGTGCATTGGCCTCGGCTCCGGGCCGAAAACCCTTTCCGTATATTGGGTGAGGAAGATTACACGGCGGCTAAAGTAGGTGGAACCCGTCGTTTCTGCCTGGCGCTCGTCCCACACTGCCGATTCGTCCACTGTCCACATCGGAAGCTGTGGATATAGACGCTTCAGGTCGTTCAGATTGCGGAAAGACACCACCCAGATGTGGTGGAACGGGACACCGGGCGGGAGCCAACGGCCCACCCAGGTCGCGTCACCAGGCCGCACACGGACGGAATGAAGGTCTTCATAGTTCCTGCCAGCTTTATCTCGTAGTGTGTGGTTGCGCGACCAGGTGGCGTTCACGCAAGACGACCCGTTTCCAGAGAGCACTTGGAACGGGCCGCAGCATTTATTGATTGACAAACTCAATTCTGTGATATTCAATGCGATATCTGTGCCAATGGGACGCCATGCCAATGGCACATGTGACATCAATGGCAACCTGGATACTGCGCCATCTTCTGCTTGTGCGACTTGGAGAGCAGCCGCTAGCAGGAGCACCCTAAAAGAGCGCATGGTTTCACCGAAGGCCTTTCTTCTTCACGCCCCGATCGCTCTCCCTCTCTGGTCGGTCCCGTGGCAGGTTGAAGAACACTTTAGGCTTCCTCTCTTCCGCTGATGGGTACTGGCGTCGATGGTGATTTCGGGCGCAGCCAGAAGAGGTGCACTTTAGCAGTCGCGCATCAATTAAATCCGATCACCAACTACGGATACGATCTTTACACAAACGGGATTCATGAATGTCACAAATCTCGCCTTACACCGCTGCGATTTCGCCGATCCAAGTAGAATTTGGGGGTGAGCGTGTTCGAGAAAGGTCTTTAGGAGTCTTCACGTTTACAATGCCTCTAATATCACCATGCTTCCATACCTTCATTCATATGATATTTTAAGAATTTCGTAACCGTAAAAATCATACCTCCACTCCATGTGAGGCCATTGTGTTCTAGTATCATGAAACATAATTACATTTCACAAGAAAACACAACGCAGCTTCTTGCCGCGTTGCTCCGCAGAAAACGACAGTTTCGTTACCCCGATGTGCGCAATTCCCCCGTCCAGAAGGGCTGAACTCCTCCGAGACCCCCACAGGACGAAGACCTCGAGAGAGAGGCCTGCGCTCACTGATGCGGATGCAAACGTCTGGTAGAAACTTCGAAGCCGCGACTTATCAAGCGAGGAAATGACGTTAATGAACGGGAAAACTTTCTCACAAACGCTTTGTTACCACAATCGAAATCAAATATTATGAAGGAAAGAAATGGCAAAAGACTCGTCATCTACACATTATTGGTCAGCTAAAACACACTCACAGAAAAGTAATAGCAATTTGGATTACCATATTTTAACTTCAACAATTGGGCTTCAAAATTTCATTTCACATATTCAAATATCATTAGGGCATTTGCGAAATAATTAAAAAAGTAATCGAAGAAAAATTAAATTATCTCTTTTGAAAGAAACAGATAATCTAAAAACTTTAAAGGATAAATACAAAGCGACGGTAGTGGGACGTAATTTCGAAATGACTTCTACCCCCTAGAAACCAGAGAATTTAAATCTAAATTAGCTATTGGACATTTTTTATCTCTCCCGTTCTCAACATTTCCGAAAAATACATCTCCAGCTGAAATTATTTGTCTGGTGCATGAAAGCGAGGTGTAATATTCCTGGTAAGAAACGACGTAAGGTTTAGTTTCTAATAAATATAGAGACAAATAAGTTAACTACTTAATGTATGAAAATTGTTTTAAAATATTTTACAAAATAAGAAAATTTCTAAAAAAATAACATGATTACGAAATAATAATGTAGGTCACAATTGTTGCTCCAACACTCAACAGCTTTCAACACTGATGATATAACAAACTTGTTTCATTCACGCAAACATACAGTGTGAGTCACGTAACTTTATGATAGACTGAAAAAACATGTATAGTTTCATTTGAAAAAACAAAGTTACCTCAAATATCTCGTAAAATACTGGTGATAACATTTAAATGAATAAACGTATTAATTAGCCCTATTCCCTCATGCTCTTTCGTAAAAACTGCATTGCAATAACTTCAACTGTTCGAAAGTTTTTATATTTTAAGTAATTTAATGTTTTTTTTCTTCAAATATCATGTTTTTTCCTTTTCTTTCTACTTTGCGTACGTATACGCGGAGTAATATACTTGGAAGAGAGAAAGATCTGTAACTCTGAGGAAAACCGATGTAGACATTAATGTAATTCTGAAATTTCAGCTCCGCTTCTTTTTATCCGATCGTACAACTCTTGTGACACCGCACAAACGTTCGCCCCAGTGTCGATCAACACCTCCGTCGCCATGTTCCTTAATGTCGCCGTTAAAATCAAACACCTGCTCTTTTCTGTCTATCCGTATCTTCCTTTAAGAGATCTTCTGCCGATATTTCATTACTTTCAATAGCCGAAATTACCACTGCCTCGCCAACATTTCCAAAATATCCCACCAACATGTCCAAAATATCCCACCTACCTATTCCGAACTTCTTTAGTTTTCCTGAACGATCGCGTTTATTTCCACATGTTCGTGCTTCTTCTCATGCTTAAATTTCCGGGAGAAGTTATTTCCTGTTTTCTTCTGTTCAAATTTCCCATTATTGGACCTATTCTCTCTTCCCCCTGGGTTATAATTTTTCGGATTTCCGTTGTTATCGTAGTCTTTCCCTTCTCCATTATTTTTATCAGGGTTGTTACCGTTGTTATTTACCCGTTCATATTCCTCGATCAACGTTTGATCGAAGCGGCCTAATCTTTCGACCAAATCTTCGGAATTCTGTGGCATCGAATTCCATACACGACTTAATTATCGGCGTCTATCAACTTTTCACATTGTTGTCGCCCCATAATTTCTAATTCAGACATGTTTTCTTTTAAGCTGGTCACTTCTGAATGAAATTTTATACCGAAATTCTCCTGTTCCTGACATTTGTGTAATCAAACTACTCAATGAATCCATCCTTCCTTAAATATTATTTATTTCCACTGACGTATCTGAACGCAACTGCGCTATTTCTCCACGAATTCCCCTTGCAAGTTCTTCAATTCCTGTGTTAGTTTTTCCTGATGTTCATCCAGACGTTTATTTAATTCCCATCCAATATTTTCTATCTTGACATTATTATTTTCTAATTTAGCACTATTTGCTTGCAATTTAGAATTCATGTCGGAGTACATAACGCCTAATTTGGCATCTAATCTAGCATTATTTTCCTCGGATTTAGAACTATTTGCTTCTAATTTAATATTCATGTCTGCGTTCATAGTTTCTAATTTAGCATTTATATTATTTATATCGGAGTACATAACGCCGAATTTCGCATTTAATTCCGCCATCGTATTTATTATTCAATTATTAGGATCTTCTTTCACCGACGCTACCTCTACAATGTCCATTTCCGGTGACGCTATCTCTATTGATTCAGTACAGGTTCTGCCTCGGCCGCCATTACGTTCAAGTTTACAGATCGCGACTTCTTACTTCTCGTATCCATCTTAATTCCTTTATCAAGATTTTAAAATATAATTTCTGTATTATAATTACAACCTCGACCAAAATGAAATAGTTTGGCAAAATTTTCCTTTAACAACTGAGTTTCATGCCAATTCTTTGCTTCAGATTCCTCCTGATCGATTTTGATATATTTGCGCAATTTTTAACAAATTCTGTCCCAGTTAGCGCGCCATTTTGAAAAATGCCAACAAACTGCTCACAATTATTGGGCGTTTCGTCGAAACCCGTTTCCAAATTTATGTTAACATGGGCGCCAGGAAATATTATAATTAAAAAATATTATTATAAAATATTACGATAATATTTTTAGCTATTGTTGCTTCAACGAAAACTAAATATTGTCCCGCTAGCTAGGTCGATGGGTTGCGTCTGAAATAATCGCTATTACCTATTGATAGCCGATTACCCGATCTGCCATCCATACATAGTGGCGAGGAATCTGAAAACAAATATTTTATCTAGCTACTTATTAGATCGAATTGGCCAATGAAAATGTTGGTTTTTTTTTCAAAAAGAAACATAAGATTTATTACTTATTGCAACAGAAAGACTGTCCTTCGGTCATGACCATATTCCAACCCTTATACTGCACTATACTTCGCGCGCTCTTGATCGACGTCGCCACGAAGGACCATCTTCTCTTCTCCCCGGTGATGCGAATTTCAGAGTCGAAGTACCGCGTTCTTCTCTCCTGTTCTTCCACGCGAACGTTGCCGAGCCACTGATCTGCACTACTTCAAATGTTCGTAGTTTTAGTTCGATTGAACTTGCAAAAATAATACTTGTAATTATAATTCTACACACTGTAAATTATTTGGAGTCCGACGTTTCTCAATCTCATGAAAAATTCCAAGTTCCAATTACACAAATAATCTATCCGCGAGTGACCCGCACAGCGTCACCACATATGACCGAATGTCCGTTTTCTTATCACTGCTCAGCCCTCCAAACCTCGGATTCCCCCTTTCTACTGTTTTCTTCTCAAAAAATCAGACATACTTCCGCAGTAGTAGACTATCGTTGCTCTCTCCAACCAATCCCCAAATCGTTTTTAAATCTGACTAGCCACGCCGTCACTTTCAATGCCAGATGAATATTTATTTATCTTGACAACGACTTTGGCGCCGTTGCTAAGGCGCCATATTTCTATTTAATTACCATAGCATTTCCACCCATTTACGTCAAATTAACATTTAATAAAATGATTCACATATTGGTATGTCACAGTATCAGTCGTATTATGAATTGATTTACCTGAACAAATAAGTTTTATACCACATATTACTAGCACATAGGACATTAAACATATATATTTTTGTCGTCTTCAGAATTATAAAAACTGGTAATTATGTTTCAGAATAGATAAAAGTATTTTCATTTATTTTTATGATTATGATTCATCAATTACGTTATGACATCTATAACTATTAGTCCGGATCTACCTACTAAAAAGATTGAATTCCTCTTCCTGCATAATAATTTACTGTAATACAAGCCCGAGAAATGCCGGGTACTTCATCTAGTAGTAGTAAATTGAAGGTGTTAGTGTGTTACATATTCTGATTTTTGTATTTTACATAATGTTGGTGAACAAGAAAATTATCTAAAATTTTTAATGCATAAGAATCTGAAGAAAATTGCATTTTGGAGGATAGCAGTTTCGTCTGTGGAGCTGTTAATTTTTAATACAAAGAGAGTAATTTTTGTCAAGTGGTTGACTTCGTGACTATGAATTGCTCTTTATACAACTATGGCATTGCTACTGCGAAATGTGTACAATTTTTTATACATATTTAGATTTTTAAGGTTTCACTTTTCATGTGCACATGGTATATATATAATAGTGTATGATAAGTGGTTTAATTTGGTTACATTGGTTGTTTCACAGCACTGATATTATAAGTAACACAAGTTTCATATTGGCCTGTGCATTATGAAACGTGGAATTGGAATTGAAACTTGAAATTGCCTTATTCCAAATCAAATTTCTTTCAGTGTATTCATATATTGAAATATACACATTTTTAATAAAGAATGTCTTGAGCATTTGTTAATTTCAGATCTATAATAGACTAATTTAAGATTCATCTCTTATTTTAATTTATGCATTTGGTTATTTTATATCAGTAATTTTTGGAAACTTATTTAATCTAAGTAATTGTATATATACAAATTTTCTGTATTGTATAGCTGGACAATGGTAGAGGATTAATAGATTGACTAATCTATTGGTTTTTGGTGGATACGAGTGTGCAAAAGAAAGTTCCATATTCATTTATACATCAATCATTTTCATTTGTATTATAATACTTCAGTTACAGTTATGATTACGTGAAATTTCAAGACCCTGTGTTGATGGCATGTTGTTTTGATAATGAGACAATATTACAGAAGTAATGGTCACTAGGTGTATTTTCGAAATTCATGAATTCAATATTCATGTGTTTGGTTCACAGCAAAGTGAGTTGATTTATATATATTATAATGTTGATTTAATATATTATACTTATAATGGTTTTGTAATAATTGAATATTTGTTTGTAAATGTGCAATAATTGTCTGTAAAAAACTGAATTGTTCTTTATATTGTGTATGACTAAGTATTGTATATTTACTTAATTTCGAAATAAATATTGTGTATATGAAATAACATTTTATTTTGCACTTCTTTGGCTAAAATTTCATTAATTGACTTGGAATTCGAAATCCTATTAATTGTTGGCTTTTAAATGGCCTTGCGCATTAATTTTACATAAAATACATTCTATTTAGTATATATTTATGTCCGCCATATTGGAAAATTGCTAGATAAAGAAATTTCAATTGTCCCGGTTCACATCTGCCCTCCATTTCGATTGGTAGACCGGCTGTTGACGCCTATTGGCTGGTGGGGACAGCAAATGGATGCTTCTTTCTGATTCGTTACTTCTGTCAAAGTGAGAGGGTCGATTCTCTCCCCTCCACGAAAATAAGAGCGTTCAAATTAACATTGAGTGCCGACTCTAGTATTTACTCTCTGCTTGGGATTGGGCACCGTAGCAGCGAACTGTTGGTCACAAACTTCGTGAGGTGCTCGTATTTAGACTCTCTCAGGATTTTGGATATTGTGATTATATACGACAACCTGGCTTGGAAACGGTTTCCACTGGCGATTGCGACTCTGCCATTGTATAAGGCTTTTTCTTTGGGAGCATGGATCGGAAATAAATTGTTTTCAGATTTGTCCTCCATTTCATTTAGTATACAATAGTACTATAGAGACCTATGCCATTTATTGGTTTACATTTAAATTGTTAACAAATCTCTACGCCGCGTACTTTAGATAGTATTTACAATAAAGGTGATTTCTTCACATTATTAAAATTGTGAGTACCTTTGCATTAAGTAATGTCAAATTAAGTTTCTCAAAAACTGAATAGTTTTTTTGTTAAAATGAGCTCAAAAATAATTCCTCAAATGTTTTGCGGAACGGGTAGTGGTAATAGTATCGTGTAATATGACGTAGAGTTATTTTGTTGCATTCACTTGTTTTTTTAAAAATTACACAAATGTAACCTCTCTACAGTCCGAAAATGGATCCGGCTGACTTCTTTCTCAAAAAAATTGCATTACTTTCCGGACACATCTTCTACACTTATAAAGGTGATATAGGATCCATTTTCACGGTTAACTTTGAATTTTTGAAAATTACAAAAGTTTGACATTTTTTCGGCGTCTTCCTAAATTTATAAAATTGAAGACAGAGATTTTTCCTTCAATTGAAATTTGTTGTCCATAATTAGTTTTTCATTATAGTCACGTACATTTTTTTAAAAAAATTAGTAATTTTCGTTTAATAGTACTTGCGATATTTGCAATTTAAAAAAACTCCAAACACAAGATTTTCTCAAACACGACTCCATTTCTTAAAAATATTCTTGCAAGTGATACTGTCAAATGTGCTCTATACGATGACATAAACGCCCAATAACAGTAATTTTCTTGTTCAAAAATTACAAAAATTAATTTTTTTACTTGTCTCTCGCATCGTTAATACCTACATTAGAGTTGGGTACTTCAAATTATTATATTTATGACTATATATGCTTTAAATAATGTCAAGTAAAGTTTCTCAAAAACAACAATTTTAGGTGAAAATGACATCAAAATTCCGCATTTTCAGAAATGCTCAAACGCCATTTTCTCAAAAATAGATCCAAATTTTTTCATCGAACTTTTGCAACGGATAGTGATAATAGCACAGTTTAATATGGCGCAAAGTTCATTTTCGAAAATTCTTTTCTTTTTTCAAAAATTACAAATGTAATGTTTTTAAATTATGTCTCACGCCGTTAATTTACACGTTTCTTTCAATTTGTATATATTATATCTGTGAGTGGAAGTGATTTAAATGACTTTAATTGAGGTTTTTCGAGAACTCAGTAGATTCTTGTGAAAAAGAGCTTAAAATTTCGCATTTACAGTAATGGTTAATCGCCATTTTCTTCAAAACGGCATCAAAGTTTTCAATGAAAATTTCTATTTAAGACAAGGTTTTACTCTTTTTTATTATTCCTGTAGGTATATTTTTGTAGTAGTATTCAGAAAGAAAAAAGTTGAAAAATGTCAAAAACATGTACTTTGGGCGACGATAGATGGCAGCTGGTCAGAGAATGGACCAAGAGCTTAAAGCCAGACCACAGCAATGAAGTTATAAAAATTTTGTTTCGAGAAAGTCTGTTCCATGTGTAGCATCTCTAGTTTATTGACACTGCCTTAAACGAAGCGCAGTAAAATAAAACTTCAATGTTCGTTAGTTCAACCACTGTGAAGAACCCTCAAAAATACTTTAAATGAAATAAATCTATTTACTACTGTAGCCGTGCAAGAACTTTTGCACGTTATCGCGCGCTTAAAACAGTAAGTTCCTTCAAGCTGACACGTCAATTTAAAATCTTTCTTTTCATAAAGAAAGATTTTAAATTTTACCATAGAAGCGACGTCGCAATAGTTACCAATGTAAGATATCAGTTATTACGAGACGGAATTTCAGAGCCAGCACGTGATCTTTACATGGCAACAATCAGTCACAGACATTTCGTGACCCCCGCGAACTCTGATATGACCCTTCTTGACCGAATTCTAAGGAGAAGGCACGTTTTGCAACGTTAGTGCAGATTGAGATGGCCTCTGCTTCCTAATCCCGCTATCTAAGCGGGCAGGCGCCCCGGCAATGTACACAAAATGGGTGCACTCCGAGTGGTGCTGAGGCTTCTGCTGCTACTTTCGGCAACGACGCTGTCGACGCCTCTGGCCCCTCCACCAAAGTGCTCGTCTGGGAAGGAGCTCGCCCTCTCCTTGTCCTACTCTACGAACGCCACAGGGCACCGCGCCGTCAGCGCCAACATTGAGCAGCCGCTGGGGAGTCCCGGGTGGCTGCTGGATGTGGAAGTGAGGACATCAGGGTGCGGGCCCGACGACGTCCCACGGCGGTCGCTAACCATCACGCTCAACGGGCCCCCGGAGGAGGGGTTTCTGGCCCCCTCGCCCGCGCCTCCTACGCCCTCCACACTCTCTACGCCCTCCACGCTCTCTACGCCCTCCACGCCCTCTCCGCGCTCTGCGCCCTCGACGCCTCGGTCGGCGCCCCCGGGCTACCTGACGCTGCCCGGCCTGGGGCACTACCGCGCGCCGCCCGAGGCCAAAGACTGGGCCGCAGCTCGCGACTTCTGCCGGAAGGAGGGCGGGGGACTGCTGACGCCGACGTCACAGCGAGAGGTGGAGCTCCTACTCACACACTTCTCTCCAAACGCAACCGGTGCCGCTGACAAAGAGTCTTTTTGGCATAGCGCCAACGACACCGAGCAGGAGGGCAAGTTCGTCACCTACGACGAGGTGCCTCTGGAGAACACAGGCTTTGCACTGTTCGCACCAGAAAACCCCTGGAATTCTAGAACGTACAATTGTCTCGTGATTAATAAACCTGATAAATCATTATATGACACAGGATGTTCTTTCAAATTTTCATTTATTTGTAAAATACCACTGTTTTTTCCATTTTCATAATATTCCATTTTGTCTTCATTCAAAAATTATGAATTAATCTGATGTTTTATCATAATGAATGTGATAAAATATTGGCTACTCATTGTATCCATTTGTTAATCGTTGATAAAATGTAGTCAACTTCAAACAACTCCATTGTTCTGAAGAAAATTCTACTCGTGAGAAATGAACAACTATACACAAAATAATGGTTTATAAGTTAACACTAAATAATGGTAAATGTAAAAGTGTTCCTTCCTGATCACTATCTCCTGTTCAGGTCACGAAATTAGACTTTAAACAATGATTTTTTCTAACAAACAACATAGTTTGATGAAAGAATAGGTTGCATTATCCCTAATCCATCAATTCAGAAAAATATTCAATATTGAATAAGATGTTTTCTGAGAACTTACTCTGTGAAACTATTGACATTACGATTGAAAGTACTCTTGTCCTTTTTATTGTTTTAAACCAATCATTCAATAATAACACAGAAAAGTAATATAAAATACATTTCTATACTATATTCTATACTATTCTATCTATAATATAAAATACATCTCTATAATTTGGTGTCTCTTTACTAATGAAGTATTTTTTTCTCTTCCAAAAACAAACATTTTCCATTTTCATTTCTAATAATATTAGATAAATTTCAATTGCACATCAGTGGAACGGCAACTTAAGCACAGTACTATCATTAAAAGAGATATTCTGAACAAAGAAAACAGTCGAATATTAGAAACTTCAGACTAAATTTAAGAGTTTATTCGTTTTTCATAATCAAAAGTAGTAACAACTATACCAAATATGAAAACGAGCGCCATCCAAACTATATTTCAACCATTGGTATCCAACTAGTACACATTTAATCTAAAATTATTTACCAATCGACCTATAGTTGTTTCTCTTACTGGTCAGTTTCACCGAAATGCAGAGAAAAATTTGTTGGCATTCGTACTTGAACACCGTTTTTTGGGGGGAGGGGGTACTGGATAGGCCAATATTCATGAAAATCATCATAGAACCTGTTTTTTAATAAAATTTCACGATGTCATTGTTTATTTTTATTTTATTTATATAACTTCAAAAAACATTTGAAATTGCGTATGACGTGCGATGAGGAGAAGTGAATTTTGTGCACATTTTGAATGTGCACACTGTGTGAATTTTGTGCACACAAAGTTCTGTGATTCCTACACTAGGTCATACACTACTTGAATTTTGAATTATGAAAAAAAACTCCGATTTAATAACATCCAAATTCAAGGATAAATAAGCAATAAATGTTGGGCTCTTATCCATGATCTCCTTCCTCATGAAATAATACTTCCTGCCGCGACAACAAGGAAACGATAATATAAATAACTGTATTTCCCGGAATTCTAGAAGTCGTGCACAGATAATGAAGTTACATGTTGTTAACTCTGAATATTCGAAAATAGCAAAAATTTAAATGTTATTGTGACTTCAACAACAACAAAATTGAAGAGATATTTCCTTCAATTGAAATTTCTTGTCCATAATAGGTTTTTTCCTTAATGTCATGAACGTTTTTTTGAAATTTTAGTACTCTTCGCACAATCTTGCGTGCAATATGTGCAAGTATATACAAATTTTTTTCAAACGGATTAATTTTTTTTTAACTTTTGGTAGGATATTGCTATGGGTACTCTGTGAAATGATAGAAACGGAATTTTGTTCTTTTCTTTAATTTTTCCAAATATTACAAAGCTGTGATTTTTTATGATTGGCCTCTCACAACGTTATTATTTACATTAAGGGTAGCATTAGTATAATATTTACATTAATATTACATTACGCGATTTGTTCACATGAAATATACGAGTATATGTGCCTTAAATGATGTCTTATTAAATTTCCACGCAAACTCAAAACATTTCTGTAAAAACGTGCTCAAAATTACCCATTTTCAGAAACGATCAAACGCCATTTCCTCAACGGCTTCAAATTTTATCTTCAAACTTTTCGTACACATTGTGCTAGTTGAACTGTTTAATACGACAAAGTTAATTTTACTGTACTGTTTGATTTTTCAAAAATTACACAAATGTATTTTTTTAAATATTTCTCACGCATTTAATATGCACATTTTGAGCGACATTTATACATTATTACATTTGTGAGTGAAATTTAGGTCAGAGTTTCTGAAGAAATATGAAAATGAGTTTGAAAACTCATGTGAAGTACACTCATAAATCAAAATATGCATTTGAAACTCCCAAAGTCTCGTGATAATTCAGATCAGATTCAATTCAGATTCAGAATTGAAGAATATAGATTTTGAAGAATATCGGCTGAACGGTTTAGGCGCTAGCGTTGATCACACACGGACTGGCAGAAGGAGACACGGACGGACGTTTTGCCGTCAATCAATTTTTCGATGTGAAGGACCAACAAAACAGGGATTCTGGCTACACCACGAATTAGAGGATTTTGTTCTAAATTTCGCCACAGGATTTATCTACTTTTTCGTTACCAGCGTCCGGCAATAATAGTTTTTCTGGCGAAAACTCACTATTTTCCGTCGCACGATTACATAACTTTCTCTTCTTATGTTGAACTTCCTAAGGAGAGAAAGTAATAATAATTTTGGAACAGTTAGGAATATCTAAGTTAGTCCCATGCGTACGGGTAATATTGTATATAAATTTCGTATTCATTACTTTACCTAAATCAGTTCATATAGATGCACAGAAGGAAAGCAATTGTTATCATGTGACATACGTTTCACAAATAAAATAAGACTTGACACTTTTTTAAAGTAGCAAATTGGAAAGCGCTTACAGAAAAGTCCAGTTCAGTTAGTATAAGCATTGACTGTATTTGTGAGTAGAAGTGCTTCAAATGATTTTCAAAAAAGTTCTTCGAAATCTCAATAGATTTCGTATTGTAATCGTGTGCCCGAAAATTTCGATTTTCCGACTGAAAAACCCCTCCAACTGAGTTTTGGTATCTGAAAAGATGAAAAATCATGTTCATTTATAAAAGACATTACTTCCTTTAACACTTTATAAGGTCGGAATTCACGTTTTGTGAGTTCTTGATACCGAAAAACTGATTGTCGGCAAAACGTCTGTCGGTCCATCCATTCCATCCATTTGTAGTCAACACTACTGCCAATACCCTTCAGACGTTTTTCTGCAAAATTAATATTCCTACATTGATATTAAAAAACTCGCGGACATGCGAGTTTGAAACATATTTTGATTTCGGGGGTTACTTTACATGTAACCTCAACATTTTCAAAATTTTCTCAAAAATATCTCAATTTTTATTAAAATTTTGCATAGTGTGGAATAAATGACGCTTGAAAATGGCGAAAGTCTCATTTTGTTTGAAATTCTGATTTACGAAAAGTTGCATAGGTTATCGGCGTCTTCCTACTATATTATTGCAGGTAGACATTTTTCCTTAATAAAATTTGTTGTTAAAAGTCAAATATTGAAATAATGTCATGGCAGTTATTCGTAAGTATAAACAGATTTTGCGTCCTATTTTGTGAAATATAGGCAATTTGAAAACTATTATTTTCTCAAAAATGGTTTCAGATATTTACTTTCTCGTATGCGTATATAAATATCGAGTATTATAACTAATATAGAGAGGGGTATAGTGCTGCTGAAAATGGCGATTTTTTAACAAAACTAGTATTGTGGGGGGCTGATACCGAAGAAATAGATCAAACTCCTTTTAATATTCAGCAAATTATTCCCTCTAACACATAATGTAGTCATGTTTCAGAAATTGTAGGATCTTGATCCCATAAAAGTGTTTTTTTTTTAACATTCTTTCGTCCCTCTGTCCGGCCGGCCGTCCATGTGTCGCTCCGTTTGTGAACATCACTAGCGCCTAAACCATACGTACCATACTTTTTCATTAAATTTCTTGTAGAATAAAGTAAAATACAGTAATAATGATGACATAGGTACAATTTTCTGTTAATTCTGAATTTTCGGAAATCGCAAAAATATTAATTTTTTCCTGACATCCTACAACTAAAAAATTGAAGATATATTCCCTTCAATTGAAATTTATAGTCCATAATTAGATTTTTCATTAAATTCATGTCTGTATTTTTGAAAATAGTAGTTTTCACACAATATTGCGTGTAATATTGCAATTTTTAAAAAATCGAAAAAACAGCTCCTAATTATTTATTTAAACTTTTGTAAGGGTAGTACTAAATATACTAAACATTTGGTAGGGTAGTGCTGTATATGATGACAGGAACGCAATTTTGCTTTATTATTTGTTGTTGTTTTTCAATTACAAAAATTTACTTCTTTTGACTAGCCCCTCTTACGTCGTTAATATTTACACTAGGGATAACATTAGAGCATTAGTATAATATTTATATTAATATTACATTTGTCGATTTGCTCAAATATACGAGTACATGTGCTTTAAATAATGTGTCAAAAATGTTTCACGCAAACTCAAAGCATTTCTGTAGAAACATGCTCAAAATTACATATTTTCAGAAACGATCAAACGCCATTTTCTTAAAAACGGCTCCAAATTTTATCTTCAAAATGTTCGTATAGATAGTGATATTTGCACTTTTTATATGATATACAGTTCATTTTGGTGTATAATTTTGTAATTTTTTTCAAAAATTACACAAATGTACTTTTCTAATATCTCTCACGCCATTAAAATTCATATTTCCAGATATTTGTAAACACTTAACAATTGTGAGAGAAAGAGCTTCAAATGATTTAGAATTAAGTTCTTTGAAAACAGGAAAGATTTCTGTGAAATAGAGCTTCAAATTACACATTTACACAAGATCTTCATCATTTTTTTCTTAAAAACGGCTCAAATTTCTATAAAGTTCGAGGTTTTACTCTTCTTTAATATTTAAAAATAATATTTCGAATACACCATTAGATGATCGAATTTTTTTTTAAAAATTCAATAACATTCCAAACTTCAAAATATTTTTGGCGGCGATAGATGACTGCTGACAAGAGGATCGGGAGACCATAAAGCTAGCCCACACCAAGAAAATAAGAAAACTTTACTATGAGAAAATCTGTGACTTCTGTAGCGGTACTCGTATATTTATTATCTGCTTCGCATGTATCACAGAAGGATAACAGTTTGCGGTATCTTCCTTTCTGGCGGACAATCTGTACTTGTGAAAATTGGAAAATAGTAGTGCTACATAGTACGAACTATATCGCATTGTTTTAACATCTCTTAGTTTGAATATCAGGATCTCGAGTGATTTGCCACTTTCTACGAGTTACATGCTTGAGAGCAATTAAATTTAATATTTCTTTTGGTAGAACAGGTGTGAAAGAGAAAACGAAATTTCAAACGAAATTTCTTAGTGTACCTGAAGTTTTACTAATATTTATTGGGGGTATTTTTGCTGGTTCTAGGTTCGGTATAGTACTATTAGATTCATCTGTAACTTTATGCAGTACGTGAAACGGGTTATGAGTGGGAATATTATATACGGGAGGTAAATCTTGCGAACTGGCATTTTCGAACTGCTCATACCTCGTTTACGTTTTGAACTATTATAATTACTTTGATAAGAACTTTCACTTGGATGAGATGCACTATTTTGAGTAGGATTTTGTAACTCACTTGTGACGTCCATTGGGCTGTTTGGATTATGAGAAGAATTCTGCTGAAGTAGCCGCTGAATTTCCTGCGATTGTTGTAGAAATAGTATTTCATGTTCCAAAGCTTGGATTTTTGCTTCTGGAGATGTGACTGCGTCAGTAGTATAATTAGGATTTTGAACCATGTTTAAATTTCAGTCGTTGCAGTTTGGAATAGGACAGCACTGGTGTGCAGTTAAAAGCGCTGACGAGCTGGCCTCGGGTAACGATGGAGGGGGCTCCATCTTGGGAGACCCAAGGTTCGCCCCTCCTATCAATACAAGGCGTTTTCGATTTACCTGGTAATCCGGCAATAATTGATGGCCCACAGAAATAAGTTGTTCCACCTCCCAGCAGGCACTCCCCAATTACAACTGACACGATTGTATTTTAGCTTCCACTATACTCGGAAACACAACACTTTATAAAACTAGCACTGGTAACGGTAGCAGAACTTGACCTCAGTACGTCTGCACTGCTCGGCGTTACAGACCGGACTGAGACTTTCTCGTAGTAAAGTTTTATAATTTCCTTAGTGTGAACTAGCTTTAAGGTCTTGCACGGTTCTCTCACCATCTGCAATAAATCTTCGGCCTAAGTACATTTTTTGACAACTTTTCTCAACTTTTCTCCTTTTCTAGTAGTGCAACCGAAAAATTATTTCTAGAATATTAAAGAAGAGTAAAAGATCTTCCAAAATATAAATTTTCATTGCAAAAATTTGAAGCCGTTTTTAAGATTGATTTGTTCGTGTATTAGTCCCGTAAGTGTAGTGTATGTTTTATTTCTCAGGAGATGGTAGTGATCTTTCCCCGCTGGATGGCGAGAACCGGTGCCGACCTTCCGTCGGTCAGTGGGTTTTCCGCCTAACCAGGACTCTCCCACTAGCGAGGCACTGCCCCAGCCGGGACAAGCTCTAAGCACCCGACCGGCCTCTCGGAATATGTGGTAGTGTAGTACATATTAGTGTAAGTGTGTGCGTGTAAGGGGAGAGGATAGGACAAGGAAGAGGAAGCAAAGATCGCCCGCGGTCCGTGGCCCGTTTGGTACGGTACTGCTCCGGCATTCACCTGGTGTTGATCGGAGAAACCACGGAAAACTCCCGATCAGAGCAGCCGGCCGCTAGAATTCTTCTCCAAACAGCGACTGAATTCGACCTAGCTGAAAAGCTAGTGTCAAAAATCCAGCCGCCGCCGTCAGGACTCGCAGCTAGGACCTCCCGCTTAAAGGCGCTGCAGTGACAGTTGATGCACTGAGCTACCGCTTCCGGTCAGTTTTGAGAAGTCAATTAAGCATTACCGTAAATGTGAAATTTGAAGCTCTATATAATCTCAGGATTCTATAAGCTTTCGAAAAACGTCATTTGATGTACTTCCAGTCACAAATGTAATAATGCATTCAAATTGATAGAGATGTCCATTCTAACAGCGTGAGAGGCATTTAAATAATACATTTGTAAATAAATTTTGAATAAACAAAAGAAAACACTAACTGAACTTTACGTTACATAAAAGAGTGCAATTAGCACTATCTGCAGGAGAAATTTGATGAAAAAATTCGGAGATATTTTTGAAAGATTGTCGATTGAGCGTTTCTGAAAATGCGGAATTTTCAGCTCATATTTACCCAAAAGCGTTGAAATCTCGAGAAACTTTATTTGACATTATTTAAAGCACATGTACTGATAAATATAATAATATGTATAAATTGCAATTAATGTAAACACCGATGTGACAGACAAGTCAAAAAAATTATTTTGAAAATTTTTGGAAGCACAAGAGAATAGAGCGATATGGCGTTTATATCATGGTATAGAGTATGTTTAGCATTAACTCTTCCAAAAATTAAAAAAAAAATTGGGGCCGTTTTTGAGAAAATCTTGTTTTGTAATGTTTGAAAATTGCAAATATTGCAAACACTAACGCACGAAAACGACTAAATTTTGAAAAAAAAAAATCTGCCTGACCATTATGAAAGATCTATTTATACACAAAAAATTTTAATTGAAGAAAAAATCTCTGTCTTCAATTTTTAAGTTGTAGGAAGACACCGAAAAAATTTTAGCAATTTCGAAAATTTAGACTTAACCGTGAAAATTTGACATATACCATGTTTATAAGAGTACTTTACTCTATTTATATAAAAAATTTAAAAGCAAATTTGCAGCAGTTTTTGAAAAAAATTTGAAAATTTTCTTAGGGATTCATGTAAAGTTCCCCCAAATTTTAAGGAATATTTTTTTTTAATATCAAAGCTTCAACTAGAGCCTGACGGACAGGGACTTCAATTTGGAAAAGATCGCACGTGTGGCGTAGGCGCTAGTAGTGTTCACAGACGGACGGACGGACGGACGGACGGACGGACAGACGTTTTGAAAAAAAAAAACAAAAAAAAAACAAAAAAAAAACACTTTTTCGGTATCAGGGCACCGAGTATTTCCGTTGAAATCTCGAAATCGATTTTCCGCAGCATTACATCACTTTATCTTTACTGTGTATATTACTCCGTAAATGCGTATGTATACGAGATATAACTAGAGATGCTACAGAATGGCACAGACTTTCTCGTAGAAACGTTTTCTAATTTCATTGGTGTAGATTTGATGTACACATTTGCCCCATCCTCTTGCTAGCTGCCATCTGTCATCGCGTAAAATCCATTTTTGGCCATTTCATAAACTTTTCGGTTTCCTTATAGTAGACCCGAAATGTTATGTTACGAATATTTAAAAAAAGTAAAACCCTTTCTTAAATGGTTATTTTCAATAAAAAAATTATAGCCGATTTTAAGAAAATGATGATTATAGCCGTACTGTAAATGCAAAATTTAAAGATCTTTTTCTCAGGAATTTATTGAGTTTTCGAAAAACTTCATTGAAAGTCATTTAAAACCCTTCAAATCACAAATGCAATACTGTATACAAATAGATCGAAATGTGTATTTTAACGTCGTAAGGATTTTTTCAAAAAAATTTCATTTGTGTAATTTTTGAAAAACAAAAGAACACACCAATAAGACCTTTATGTCATCAGATCAGGTTGCATTTGGTATCTACCAAAAATGCTATACTCAAAAATTGGGTCATTTTTTTTCTGCCGTTTTGTAGAAAATCTTTTTTGTAACTTTTTAAAATTGCAAATATAATAGTCAAACTCTTTTGCACAAAAACTACTAGTCTGTCAAATTTTCAAACACTAGTTAACTATCTGCATGACCTCTGAAGAAAAATATGGAGAAATTTTGAAAAACTATTTATTGGCAAGAATTTTTATTTTTGAAGAAACAAAATTTGATAGGAAAACTATCTCTCCAAAAATTTAAAGAAAAAATTTGGAGCCGTTTTGTAGAAAATCTTTTTTGTAACTTTTTAAAATTGCAAATATTTCAAACTCTTTTGCACAAAAACTACTAAAATTTTCAAAATCATCTGCATGACCTCAATGAAAGAACTATTTATTGGCAAGAAATTTCATTTGAAGGAAAAATCTGTCTTCAATTTTGTGTTTGAAAGAAAACGCCGAACAAAATTGAAACTTTTGCAGTTTTTGAAAATTCGGAGTTGACTGTGAAAACTGGAACTATGTCACCTTTATATGTGTATTTTACTCTATCCTTACAAAAATTTTAAAGAAAAAATTGGAGCCAACTTTCTAGATAATCTCTCACGTTTGTAAAATTTACATTAAAGGTGATTTCTTCACAAAAACAACGCTAGCGGCTAAACTATTCAACCAATTTTCATCAAAATTCATATTCCTTAATCGATCTGGATATGTCGCCGCCCTTAAATTTGAAACCGATATTTTAATTTCGAGGAGTACTTTACATGAAACCCCTGGGCCATTTTCAAAATTTTCAAAGAAATAGCGCCAACGTTTTTGATGAAATTTTGTTTTTGGATAGTGTGAAGACCATTTATGAGATTGGTGTAGATCTCAAATACGTGGAAAACCATGCTTTTTCGAAAATTGCAAAATCAACATTGTCGGCGTCTTCCTACAATTACAATTGAGAACATAAGAATTTTTTCATTTCATGAAATCAGTTCCTTAAAGCTAGATTTTGAAATAAGGTCATGTACAATCTTTTGAAATTTTTTCGGGTAGTTTACGCGTAATTTTGTCTAGATATAGGTAATTTTTATTTTTTTAAACAATTTTTCTCAAAAAGGGCATAAACAATGTTTATTCAATTTTCACCTCGGATAGCCTAGAGAACGTTCAGGAGTGCAGGTCTCATGTTCGTTGAAAATACTGATTTTTGAAAATCGGAAAAATTCGAAAATTTTTCGCTGTCTTTCTACACATACAATTATGAAGATTTTTACATTGTCGAACTGAAGAAGAGAAAGTTATATAATGCTGCGTGAAAAATGGTGAATTTTCAGCAGCAAAACTCTTATTACAGAATCCTGGTAACGAAAATGTGGATAAATCCAGTTGCTAAATATAAAAAAAAATCCTCTAACATATGGTGTAGCCAGAAGCCATGTTTTATAGTTCCTTGATACCGAAAAATCGATTGACGGCAAAACATCTGTCTGAGAACACCGTTAGCGTTTAAACCGTTCGGCCGATTTGCTCCAAAGTTGCAATTATTCCCCCTATCGATCTGGCTGATGTCGCGGCCCCTTGAATTTGAAACCGATAATTTCAAAATTTTAAAAATATAGTGCCATTGATTTTGATTAAATTTTGTTGTTGGATAGTCTAAAGGACGTTTAAGGAACAGGTTTCATGTTGGTTGATAACCCTGATATTTAGAAAATTGAAAAAAATCAAAATGTTTTCGGCGTCTTCCTACAACTACAATTATGAAGATACATTTTTTCTTAATGGAATGTGTTCATCAAAAATGGAATGGAATGTGTTCTTCAAATAAGGCCATGTTGAATTTTTAGAAAATATGAGTATTTTTTTGAGTAAATGGGCGTCAAACTTAATCGGTCGCTCTGAAAATCCTGCGTCTCGTGATCGTAATTTTAGAAATGTTTTGAGGCAGTTGGATGTTACGTAAGTTAGAATGTGTACATTATTTTATATTTCTTCGTTCGTTTTTTGTATTGAAGCTTTTGGTATACGTTTACAAATAAACCTTTTAGAAATTATTTAAAACCTATTCGAAATAAATATGAAATAAAGATTGCTAACCTTCAGTCGCCGGCTCTCAATTTAGGCAGTTGGATGATACGCATGTTAGAATTTGTATATTATTTAATATATAGAATTTAATATATAGAATTTGTATATTATTTAATATATTTCATATATTTTATTATTATTATTATTATTATTATTATTATATTATTATTATTATTATTATTATTATTATTATATTATTATACTTCTAATTTTTGTTATTCCATTTTAAATTGCGTCCTTTGTGTTAAATGTGAAAATGAATAGATGAGCGGTCATTGAAACTATTTAATTTCCTTTACTCATGGCGAGAAAGTACGAGCTGTTTAAGCACCACTAGTTTTCTTGGTGAAATGTGTTCATAAAAAACATCTTTATATAATGTTATGTTCTGTTTTTGGAAAATATGAGTATATTTTGCGAAATCCTGTGTCAAAAATCGACATTTTTTAAACAATTTTTCTTAAAAAAACGGCAAAAAGATTTTGATTAAATTTTTACTTTAAATAGCGTAAAGGGAGCTTAAGCTCAGCTTAAGAGAATGATGCAGGTCTCATGTTGGTTGATATACTCGATTTTTCGAAACATGGACTACTATCCACGGTAACTTAAAAATTACGCAACACATGTATTTACAAAAACGTTGAACACTTTTTATAAAGTTACACATGTGTCGAACGTTTTATTTGACATTACCTTTGTATACATTCACTAATCTTTGCTTTTAAAAACTCTCCATCTTCGATCTCAAAAAGCTCTCTCTTTCTTTGATAACTTTGATACTTCACGAAACGTCGACTGCAACACGCACAAAAAGACCAGACTAAGTACATTCTAACTATACAATATAATCGGTCTTAAAAACTACCTAACGAACAAACTATCGCAGATTATCGTTCATTCTATTAATTGTAAGGTATTATTAAAATTTAGTAATTGCACTATAAAAACTAATAAGAGGAAGTGACAACGCATCCGGGGATGACCGTTCATTCAAGGCAAAAATCACGAAATTTGGTTGAGTAGAAATCTCAAATTTCTATCTTAACGAAAAGCCATAGTGTTTAAAATAACACAGTTTTTGCTCTAATATTATGGGAAATTCCTTAGTCACTCTCATCAGACCGGAAGGATTGGTTAAACAATTGTCTCTAAAGGTCAATATTAATGAACAATTGGACAAAACAAATCGTTAACTATAAAAATATCCTTTGTGAACTGTCGCTTTCATCGTGTCCATTCTTTGCATACAGATGTGTTGCGCCATTCCACGCAGACCGGACCGACCTTGATGCGTGTAGCGCTGACTAGGTGAGCAATTCGTGAAGACGCTTCAACCTGCAGAAACTGCGTCACAAAAGTGGGCACATGCCTCTTTCAAACGGGGTACGGGGTACTGGAAGACGATGTACATATTACAATGAAATATGAAAAATGATAATTGGATGAAATACTCATGCTGAATGGTCGATATTCCGACACGTTTAAGAATTTGGATGAAGGGAAGGTACGAAATGCCTAGAGGTAAACTTTAAGTATTCCAATTATCTTATTTTCTCGGGGAAGGCTTTTAAGAAGACATTGCTTTTGTGTGTCATACACCTTTTGTGTCCATTCAGAAACACTATTGGTTAATGCATTACCTAATGAGCACGCAATTCATTCCTCATGTCGAAACTGAAGAACGAGAAATTAGAAAAACTTCTACTACGTCGAATATTGCGCTACCATTATTCGAAGAAGCATGTTTACATGGTATCCTATGCTGGTATCATGTTGTTTTTATAATATCCTCAGTCCAAGAAATAGTTTCTGAAAAACAAACACGAACACTAACTGCTGTCGATCAATTCACATTATTTTGTTACTATTATATTTTATATTTAAATATTAACATTATTATTATTATTATTATTATTATTATTATTACTATTATTAATAATATTTTTATTACCATACCAGACAGCAACCATTACACGTTTTGGGTATCATTTAAATCGTTTTCATGAGAAGATTCGCAACTGTCACACTTCGTGATTTAAATATGGCGTATTCCACATAAGTACAGCGCGGCGAAAGGAAACAAACTCCTCTGTACGTGTCGGGGTCGTCGATGAGTCACTATTCCGAGTCAGATGGCGCAATGGAATATGGAATGCGGAAGGAAGACACTGGGCGAAGGAAAAGAAAAAAGATAACGAATTCTAAATAAATTACAAAATGGAGAACAGAAGAAAAACAAGGTAACGAGCTTAGTACACTATGCTCGGAAAGATTATGAGAAGGAATAGCAAAGTATCGCAAAAGAAACAGAACACTGGAAATAAGGATAGAGAATAAGAAATATGATCAATCAAGTACAAATAGGGAAGAGAGGACGTAGTACGGACAATAGGTAACATAAAAGTCTTCAATGTGCCAATGTCCCTGTTCACCCTCTAATATTACAAGGAAAAGAAAGGAAACATTCTCGTTTGTGGCTACAATCCAGAACACATCCAACATAAGCACATAGCTAATAATAACTAAAGAACGTTAGCACAATCGTCCTCTTACATTTAACTCGCATTTATGAATGTCACAATAAATCAAGCAAGATTATGAGAGATGTAAGAGTTTTCGGTGTCTCTGAAAATGACTTTTTATCTAAAAAAAAAAATCTATCTCGTCTGCTGGCAGTTCCTCCGTCAGACCGACTGTCCATTCCTTTGTCACACCGTTCGTTCGCTCGGTCGCCCGTCCGATCGTCCGTCAGTCGTCCCAAGGCCCGTTCGTCGGTCGTCTGTTCGTCCGTCGGTCGTCCGTTCGTCGGCCGTACGACCATCAGAGCGTTCGTCGGTCAGAAACTCATTCTTCCATACATTAGAAAACTCCAAACAAGGCCATGTTCGTTCGAATCTTTAATTATTTCGAGAATTCTTAACATTTGTAATTTCTTACACACCTACTAAACAAACGTACATGACAAAATCACAAAAGGAACCGAGTTGCCCGTGCGTAATACAGGTAAATAAGGATAATTTCACACATTTGATTTGATTTCTTTGAAGAAAACATATCAATGACTGTATCTTTATCATGCAATCAAATCATTTTATTTTAAAGTAAAACACCTAAAATAAAATATATGCAATCTTAATACATAAAAAATATCAAACATCAAAAGTCTATAAAAAGTATATCTATAGTCGACACATATAGTAAACTAGGTTCATCGCATCTTCTATCTTTTAAAGATTTTATTTCGAAGCCAACCGAAAAGTATGTGCGTGTCGAACAGTCTATGTTTAAAAGAAAATATATCAAAACAAATTCAACAATTAAAAGCATTCTATAAAACGACAAAATCAAGAATATATATGAACAAAGATATTAATTAAGTAACTATAATATGTAACATTATAACTTTCCTTTTTATATGAATGCCTATTTACTATTGATGACCAAACAGTTCTTTTTAAATTAACGACTTTCAGCTTTAATACAAAAGCTGTAATAACTCTCTCATTCTCAGCATGTATTGTATTGTATACTACAATTTGGATTCTACTATAATATATTTTTCTATATATTCTATTGAAATACATTTTGTACACTACTCTATTTTTATATATTACGTACACGCTCAATTAAGTATGTTGTAAGCAAGAACGGAAAACGAAGTATTAAAAAATGACTTCAAGGTTAAATGCTGAGTAATATTTTGCAGCTAATCTTGTTCCAATAATAAAGGTGTACGATAAGTTTGAAAGAAAAAAAAAATGAAAAAAAGCAGTTCTGAAAATTCCTCCATTCCAGCAAAAATACAAAAACAAATTGGAGCCGTTCTGGGAAAGATTTTGTTTACTACTGACAGACGGAATGACTGACAGGCATACGGACTGACTGACAGACGGTCTGGCACAGACACACGGTCTGGCACAGACAGACGGTCTGACACAGACAGACGGTCTGACACAGACAGACGGTCTGACACAGACAGACGGTCTGACACAGACAGACGGTCTGACACAGCAGACGGACTGACACAGACAGACTGACTGACTGACAGACGGACTGACTGACTGACAGACGGACTGACTGACTGACAGACGGACTGACTGACTGACAGACGGACTGACTGACTGACAGACGGACTGACTGACTGACAGACGGACTGACTGACAGACGGACTGACTGACTGACAGACGGACTGACTGACAGACGGACGGACTGACTGACAGACGGACTGACTGACTGACAGACGGACTGACTGACTGACAGACGGACTGACTGACAGACGGACTGACTGACAGACGGACTGACTGACAGACGGACTGACTGACAGACGGACTGACTGACAGACGGACTGACTGACTGACAGACGGACTGACTGACAGACGGACTGACTGACTGACAGACGGACTGACTGACAGACGGACTGACTGACAGACGGACTGACTGACAGACGGACTGACTGACAGACGGACTGACTGACAGACGGACTGACTGACAGACGGACTGACTGACAGACGGACTGACTGACAGACAGACGGACTGACAGACAGACTGACTGACTGACAGACGGACTGACTGACTGACAGACGGACTGACAGACAGACGGACTGACAGACAGACGGACTGACAGACAGACGGACTGACTGACAGACGGACTGACTGACAGACGGACTGACAGACGGACTGACTGACAGACGGACTGACTGACAGACGGACTGACTGACAGACGGACTGACTGACAGACGGACTGACTGACAGACGGACTGACTGACAGACGGACTGACTGACAGACGGACTGACTGACAGACGGACTGACTGACAGACGGACTGACTGACAGACGGACTGACTGACAGACGGACTGACTGACAGACAGACGGACTGACAGACAGACTGACTGACTGACAGACGGACTGACTGACTGACAGACGGACTGACAGACAGACGGACTGACAGACAGACGGACTGACAGACAGACGGACTGACTGACAGACGGACTGACTGACAGACGGACTGACAGACGGACTGACTGACAGACGGACTGAC